>JAKTUH010000044.1:10699-136465 GCA_030556585.1 Geotrichum carabidarum
TTTTTTTTTTTTTTTTTTTTTTTTTTTTTTTTTTTTTTTTTTTTTTTTTTTTTTTTTTTCTATGCCCTTCTATTATTTTATATATAAATCTTTAAATCTTTATTGTCAGTTCATATGGTATATATAAATCCAAGTTGCTGTATACCTGCTTATTTTTTGCTGCGTACAGCTGGAGCCTCTAGTTGACTTTGTTTATTTTTGCCTGGCATTCCGAAGCCCTGTCCATTCGCGATAGAAAGCTTGCTGGTTGCTACTCCTTGTATTGAATTAAGTATGCGTATAATTTTCTGTGGGTACTAGTTTTAATTTAGAAGATAGAATGTATCAGAAGCATCCTATAGCTAGAAGCTGCTGTCAATCAAGTTCCGTTTTAAATAAAAGATCGCCAATTGTTGAGCGCTCCTAGGAAGGATCAGAGATACTTGTTAATGTACATCTAAATAGACGCGTAGAGTTTACGCGTCTTGCCTGTAAGAGGTCAAGTTATGCTTTATAATACGTCAGATCGTCATCCAGGATTTCGAAAACCTTCCAAGATGTATCGATTTAATTGCAAATAGTTAAATATATAGTCACTCCTTTTCCTTTTCATGACACGTCAATCGCAAAAACAGCACACGCCCACATGTCGAAGCACTACCTAGTGTGACTAGCGAGGCCCTTGTTTTTTTAGTCATGCGTGGGTAGCCCATGGGGTAGGCGACGATCGAGAGGATCTACGACCAGAATATTCCACTCATTGCAGGTATTCCAGACGTGTATACACAGTATTGGAACTAAACTACTAAATAATGTGTCTGTGTCATGCCGCCGAGTCTTATGCTACATCTGCATATATATATAGTTGCCTCTACGCATTGCGCCAAATAGGTTTTCACTAATTGTATATATATAATTAATCGTGGGTTGATTTGCCTAGGCCATGTTGGTAGTGTTGCAGTACCCTAAACTCCGATTTAGGTCTTAGAATTGCAAGTCGACCAAAAAAGTTATATTTTATTGTGTAGCGGCCCTTGGCCTATATACACATGTATAGAAGACAATTGATCGTCGTCGGGTTGATGGACAGAGAGGCAAGGGGTGAAACTGATATATATGTCGTTTTGTGTTTTAGGTTAAAGTCTTGATCTTTTCCGTAAGACCAAATTTAAGCCCAGCTGGGCAGGCAGCAGCATGCCTAACGAGAGGTGGGCAAGATATATATATTTCAAATGAGAACTCGTAAGAAAGATTCAGATCACCTCAAGTCAATTGGGTTCATGCTGATGATGGCATGCTATCACTAATATTAAGAGCATTTGAACACAGCTTAATGGATCCAGTCAACTTAGGGCTGATCTCTACTGATATATATGAGATGAGCTGCGGATGAGATCGATATATTCCATGTCTCATGTCTAGACTAAATTAGTCGTTCAAACGCCCCATCGGCCCAAGCATCTTTAAATCACAATGTGCATGCAGCTTTTATTTTTTCAGAGAGTTCATACTGGTCATGCTATCTTCATCTGTCTAACATGTTCTGCGCTCTAAATCTCTTAAGCTTCTTTCAGACTCTTGACAAGCTCAGCAAGTTCCTTCTGAGTCGTTTCTTCTGGCGCAACAATATCTCTCTAAAAATTCACATACCCATGTCATTATTATTGCACATACATACAGAAGCCTCTGTGCGAAATAGAAGCAAGCAACTTACCTTTTCCAACCATTTTCGAAGAGTCGCCATATCCCATTTCTCTACAGGCCCAGACTCGCCAGCGTCTTTTTTATCAGACTCCAGCTCTTTCTCAGCTGGGATATGCTTAGGTGCGCCGGGGTTACTGTACCCTTTGAGTCCAGACCCACAGCTGTTGGATCTCATATAACTGGTGTACAGATAACTGCCTGCTGCAAGAACAGCGGTAGCTGCGAGAATAGTGACCGTGAGGCTCGCTGGTTTAGATGATCTTGATGCAGCCATTTTGTGAGAAGGACAAAGTATGTTGAATGCAAAAAGTGCAGAAGTTGTTGAGAGTATGGTTTTAAATTTGGTCTCACAAAAGCAAAAATTGGTGGAGTGATGATCCCAAAGACCACAATTGAGTGACAGGCCGCCTTTTCGGATCCCCAGACACAGCGCAGCGCTATGGTCAGTCAATATTTAAGCGAGATCTAATGCCCTGACCCAGATTAGACAAATAGGGTTGGGGGTTCAGGTCAAACGGAATCCTCACGGCGGAGCATTTTGGACCACTCACGTCTACTCTGAGCGCTGAAACCAAGTGCTACTTCACTAGTTTCTGCGAGCCAAGTCTGGTAGAGTGGCATTTGCAGCACAAGATCTTGGAATAGTAACGCATTAATATTGATTCAAAGTGTGCTTTTAACAACTTGGTTCTATGATTTACATTTGGCTACCTTCGTATTCTCATTTGTGTGATCAATTCAGAGTATTATCAGGCCAACAGGTCGACACAAGTTAAAAGTCTCATGTCTCAAGCAAGGTGTGCAGACAATGTGAGGGTGGTGGATCTACTGTCACGAATGGCTAACGGGTTTATATATATATTTCTATATATATTTCTATATATATGTAAAGCCTAGATTAATTGGAGAAGGATCTGGTCAAGGACAAATGCGGAGATTCATCATATATTCCAAATTGTTTCATCTCAAGATCCTGGGTACGTCTATGTACAGGCTAGATATACCTATAGAATATCAGATTTGTGTATACCAAGTGCTACGCTACACGAGCTCGGATGGTCCTCTGAATTAATTCCGACGGCAAGATTAGCCCCCACTGTAAGCTGAAACAGCTGAACTGGCATTGTGCTATAGCTAGTATTGTGCATGGATTTAGGAAGCTTTAAATGATATAATTTCCGGCCTTGCAGATAATATTACACATATATATATGTAGAATTCCAAGTATACTCAGAGTACTCGGAGTCCCCAGGCGCGGTCATATTGCGCGGTAGATAGCGCTAGAGTTAGAATGGTCTGATCCGAGCGTTGTCTGAGAGGCTCGTAAATCTTTATTACATTAATATTTAATGGTAGCGATGAGGCCAAAAGAGGGCGTCTTTCGACTGGCATGCCCGCATATTTGATATATATATATATATATATATATATGTCGAGACGAAACTGCAACATTCTCGTTCCGCCCACGCACAATCCCACAATAGAAGATAAGAGAGTCCATATGCATGATGCACGACCTCGATAGGCTACGCCCACCGCTTATAATATACGCTAACGAAGGCTACCATCCAGTATTAATTTGTATAACACCACTACACACACTATAGCGCTGATTGTGTGAAATGTTTGCAACAAAGAAATTTAGAGCACAATTGATGCAAATCTTTCCCATGTCTAGCAACTTGCAGCAATATTCTTATAGAATCCACCCCCTAGTTCACATGTAAAAAGCACAGCCAATGTATACGTACATACTTTTCGATGCTCTTGCATAACCTACATACATGTGTTATATATATATATATATATATATATATATATATTATAAGCGCTAGCTAGCTTGCAATTAATAATAATAATGTAAGACCTGGAATTTTAGCGTTACACACGTATACACTCATATGGCCATATAGCATGTATCGGGCTGATATATATAGTATACCACAGGTTATACGTGCATGTCAAGAGTGCGTTTTTTTGAAATGTAACTATAGAAATCCCTGCGCGCGCGGGGAGAAGGCTCTCTAAATACCATGGCACGTACCCTAGGCCAACGGACTACTACAGCTGGCGACATGACTAGTCTACATAGCGATGCCTGCCGCCAGAACTGGTGCCTAATTAGCTAGCTAGCTTGTATACCGGGTGACACGGCAATCGCCAAGGCTACTGCCCGAATCTAAACTATAGAAATGAAATTGCAAGTATATACAAGAGACGCTTTCAATATATATATAAAGTTACCAATATTGTAAGAGTTCTGCTACCGTATGCAATATTATACGAGTTGTCAATGCATCTCATATAGATATATAGAGCACTGGCCTATAGTATACGTGAATAGTTCCATCCTTCGACCAGGGTTAAGCATGTTTATTGTGTACATATATTGTAATGTTATATATATATTATAATTCAGACATTATAACTAGAGCTCTGATCATTGGTCTAGCTAAACTAGTCACTAAAGCCAGTTTTCAATAAATTTAAAGCCGTAATTAATATAATAACCAACATATATAGGTCTGTATATAGTAGCTAATAGTCAAAATCAGAAAATCGGGATCGATCTCGAGATTCTGATACGAACAAAAAGGCTTGCAATGCAGACAAAGTTGGTAACGTTACTAAAGAATCATGCCTGTTCGACCTATAACTGGGAATAATGATGTTTAAAATTTAGCTATATAGCTATATATATAGGCCTGAAGATGTTGATATACCTCATTTGATACTGAGATATTATGTGCCTGGAATGTCAAGCGATGTTTGCTTGTCTGGGATCTTGTTGCAATTGTTTGATCATACAAAGGGTAAAGAAAATGATCATAACTCCGGTGATTCAATAAATTACAAGAGACATCAAATAAAAACAAACAACCAAACTTTGAAGCCCAGTCTCACGACCAATTTGTTAGAGACAGCCGAGAATATATATCTCTAGAGTTATATATATATACATGCATGTATATAACGCCTGCTCATGACCAAGCAGGGATGCAGTCTTTCGGAAAAGTCAATTCATTTAGCCATGCATGCGTCAAATTTAAAGTAAAAAGAAAAGCTGGTATAGCTATAGCTACACTAATTAATGCAAGAGAGGAGATACTTCAGTCGGGCTATGCCGTAAGTACACATGTATATATACATGTATTGGAAATATCAAGCTTATAGGACTTGTTCATGGCGAGACTCGCTGCCCTAGTGGATGCCAACGCAGAGTCTTTACTAGAAGGGCAAAAGGACACCACGATATTCAGTTGTTAGTATTTCGATCAGAGGTTTAAAAGGAATTCATATATATATATATATATATATATATATATATTTGATGTCAGGTGAAAAAGAGCAGGGCTATCTCGATAGATCAAATGAATAGCGTTGAGTTTTACGGCTAGCGTGTATGCATCAAGTCCAAACAAGTTTTCATGGAGGTCCTCAGGCCTGCCCTACCTTTGTGTGTAAATGGTTCAACTAGCAGTTTAATTGTATACTCTCCTCGGGAGCTGGGGGCTGGGGGCTTTCTTTCTTTTTATTGCAATTTCAAGTTATAAGAGTGCTACAACCCCAATATAGATACTGTTCATTTGATTTACAAGGGCCGTCGTCCGTTGCAATGAGAGGTTAGTCTTTTCTTTGGAAAAAAAAAAGGTTTCGTTTGTGACGCGTCGTCAATTGATTGTTGTTTCCATATGGGTTTCTCCTGTCGTGCCAATCTTGCAAGTAGCTTTCGTATTACCGAAAGAAAAAATAAAAGAAAACCCGCCTGGCAAAAGACCAGAAATCAAAGGCACATATGTACGTATACATAGGAAACACGGAAGTTCGTATTCTGTAGCTTTTTTGGCTGTTTGTGTCTTTTGATTCTCAAACTCTCGTCGTTTACCAACAGCTATAGCCAGGTGGATGGAAACTTTTGCAACCCCCCCAAAAAAAAGAACAATAAGAGCATCCACCATCTCAGTCCGTGCTTTTTTTTTTAATATATATATATATATATATATATCATGGCTGCCTGCCCATATATGGTAGTCGAGGCACAGGAACTGACACCTCCTCGCTTGGATACGACTTAAAAGTTGACCTGGTTCAGTGGTTCATACCCGTTTTACTTGCCGCAGTGTAACTATTATGTAAGGCTTACAGGATGCGGTTGGCTCTGGTTGCAGCAAGCCGATTCAAAGGTTTCAAGACAGGTTTTGTTTGGTCTGCTGTATATTCCAACTAACCATGATATATATATATTCATTAGACTAGGACTGCATTTCATAGACATCAATAATGATTTATGAAAAGATCCGAATTTGTATACCCCAAATCGGTGAGCCCACACGAAGGTCTTGAGTCCAGCTCACATTGTTGCTTTTGTTTTATGATGTTCCTCGCACTCGCTTGATCCCTCGATGACACTTGAATCATTGACAAAAGAGGTAGAACAAGGACAGATCGAGTCCATGTAATTTCAAATTGACAACATCGCGATTCATACATATATGCCCGTTAGGCGACTAATCAAAGGACTAATGCTCTCCATCCTACCCAGGCACCAGCCTCACCCAGACTCATGCATGCTTTATCTCCTGCCATCTGAAAAGTGCATCTCTTACAGTTTTTCTAATCATGTTTCAAACCTCGCATATTTGCATTTTTGTTTTCTTTTGTATTCATTCAACGTAACAAATCAATCAATTAATTACACAGACTCCAAAACGACATCCTTGAACTCTCTGGGGACCTTCTTGCCGGTCTCCTCCTTGCCACCCTCACCGTGAAGAGCGAGCAAAGCACCAAGATCAAACTTGGGCTGCTTCAGGAGCTTGACCTTGCGGACGTGGACGTTCTGCAGGGGAAAGATGGAACCAGTGGCCTTCTCAATCTCACGTCCAATGACCTCGGGGATGAGCTTGGCGGTGAGCTGGGCAAGAGTGACGTTGGAAGCCTCTCTGACCATGATCTCAGACATCTTCTTTCTAATCTGTCTAATCTGAGACGACTGGGCGTAAGCAGTCTTCTTGATTTGGTTGGCCTGGCGCTTGGTGAAGGCAATGGCAAAGATGCGGAGGTAGTACTCGTCAGAGGTCTTGACGGTAACGTTGGCCTCAATCAAAGTCTGCCACTTGCGGACGTAGGAGCGCAGCTTGTCGGAAGCAAAGTCGAGTCCGTGAAAGTTGGTCAGCAAGTTCTTGCCCTGGACCTCGTCGACACGGAGCTTGATGCGGCGGAAAGAGTGGTCTTCCTGGCCCTGGAGGTCGGCGAGAGAGACGTCCAAAATACGGCCCTTGAGCTCGTCGTTGGCGTTCTTGAGACCGGTGGAACGGTTGACAAGAGTCTTGCCAACATCACGGTTCTCAAAGGTGGTGGGGGCCTTGATGTTGTACCAGTCCTTGCGGGTGAAGGGGTCGACGACTCTCTTCTTGATACCCTTCTTGCCCTTGCTGAGTCTCTTGTTCTTGCCGATAACCATTTTTTACGATGCTGGTGGTGAAAAAAAGAGAAGACGGTTCTGGTCAAGCTTTTCGGTGAGGAAGGGAGAGAAAACGCAAAGACTATTATTGAGTTACTGAGTGTGTTTGGAGTGCTTAACTTGCAGTACAGGAGTTACGCTAGATCTTTCAAAAACACAACTTCCTATTTAGGAAACACATGTGACTGTTGTAACAATTAGGTTTCAAAACGGGGCTAGGGTATACGCGACATGAAGCAAAGAGGTCTCAATGGCTCTTCACCCATTGCCATCATCACCAGCTGTACCATGCATGGAAACCTCTCATCACACGCGCGTTGGATCTACTCCACAGAGAGCATTACAATATTGTGTTGTTTATCCTAGTATACCAGTGTCATTAATTACAGGGTCAAGTATTAATGTTATAAGGGGGAATGGCAGCATCATGTTCCCATATTTGCACATGTGCTCAGAACTACAGTACAAGTTGGTCTATATCAAATTTTTTTCAACATCCACCACAATATGAGTTGACATTGTGGTTTACTCAACTTTTTTTTTACTGAATTTTGATCATTCGTTTGTTGAAAGTATTTTTGACTAAACCTCATCAGGCAATGATTGAAGCGCGTAACAATTACAAAAAATTTTATTCTCTATATATATGTAGAGCTGCTGCCATAGATATAACTGAGTCAGCAATTTGTAACATAGACACGGCTGAACACTCTTATCCAATCACAAACTCTCATTTCTGTCATACATTGGTATACAATATTAATTGCAAGGAGGTCGCCTGAAACGACTTGGTATGTATATACATTGATAGTGATATTCTACATTTGTATAACAATTTCTGTTGTGTAGTATATCATTGTTTAGTATCAGCGATTCATGTCTCCTTCAATTTGTAATGATATTATGACTTGCACACATAATGCACGATATCTCTCATTGCAATTTGCTTTTTGGGGTTGAGGTCTCTATATAGAGCTCATGATGATATCTATATAGAGCTCGCTAGATGTGATCTCGAGAGCCAATATATATATTCTTTATATATATATATATATATGTGAAAAAGCAACTACCACAGAGCGCGCTGCTATAAAAGTTTTTTTTTATTATTTCCCTTTTAATGCACTAGTCTGGTTTAGTACACAACACTTTTCTTTTTTCTTTTTTGGTCTTTTTTATTTCTTTTTTAGCGACAAAAAAGCAAAGAAAATCAGAAAAACAAAATCCGCATCGATCAACTTCTCACACACACCTTCATCTCTCAACTTATAAAACCACCTCCATCCTCCTAGTATTCCTCTTTCTTTCGAATTCTTGTTCCGCACATAGTAAAAATCTTTTCTCGCTAATATCCCATCTTTCCATAATACAAAAAAAAAAAAAATGACGAAAAGTTCCAACGCCGACAGACTTAAGAAAGCAATGGCCCAACGGTCACGGCCTGTGTTACAAAAGTCCCCAGACTCGCATCTCCAATCGTTTGACGACATCCAGGTCGACCCTCACCATGTCTCTATCACTACTCTTGCAAGCATTTCTTCATGCTCTTCAACTGCTTCTAGCGTCTCTCCTATCACACCAGGCTCCAGCATATCACTAGACAAGCAGTCTAGATCCCAAACAATGTCCACCGGAACAGCATACTCAGACTTCCAAGCTCCTACCCTGTGCAGTGACATTTCGGTTCTGAGCTCGCCTACCAGTACAGGCCATTCTGAGTACAGCAGATTTGGTCGCGTCGTTGCCAATTCAATCAACTCTTACTCCTCAATGGACTCCCAAGACTCCCGCTCGGGACATGGCAGACTGTTTGAAAAGTCTGGCATTGCTGGCACTGCTCCTGCTGGCCCTGTGTTTGTGCTTCCTGCAATCACCAAGACTGAAGATGAGGAGGACGTTGTCTCTAACGTCATTGGGTCCTACCAAAATGACTTCTACAGCCTAGACAGGCTGGACGCCCACAATGCCAGACTCATGTCCCAACACTACACTGAGACCACCTACTTCACCAAACCCAGCAAGCCCACCCCCAACTCCCGCAGCATTTACGAGGACCACAGAGTGGAGTCTCACTACCCCCAGCACCCTAACCACCAGCACCATGCATCGCTATACGAGAGCGAATTCAACGACACTGAGTTTTCCGATTCCATGTTCCCCTCCTCGCGCGGCCTCATTCGTCGCTCTTCCATGTCCAGTTTATACGGCCGCATTCTCAGCACAGACGGGATTGAGCACTCATACGAGACGGCTGCTCCCGTAGCCCAAATGATGACCCCCTCCCGCCCTCGCAACCGCCGCAACTCGATGGCCTCTGACATTTCGTCGCGCAATTCCCTTCTGCATACCGGCCTGACGCTGGATCTCGACAGCGTGATCCGCAGCGCCCTGGTTGAGTCGTCGATTGCCAACGAGCAGCAACAAAAAGCGCGACATTTCCGAAACCAGCCATCCCTTGAGGACAAGAGCGATTACCACAGCTTGCACCCTGTCATGACCAATGCATACACTGCGCCCAAGCCCAGCATGGCCGGGTCGTTCCCGGCCCAGGTGCCGGAGGAGCATAACCGTGCAGAGTCGGGCATGAATAGCTCGACTGAGAAGCGAAACATGGGCCGACTTGGAACCAGCATGATGAAAAAGTTTGCGCGCAAGATTGCCAATTAGAACCAACTACCTACCCTTGAAGAAAGATTTTTTTTTTTTTATTTTTTATTTTTTTTTACCTCTGCGTTGAACCTATTATCTTTTGCATCCGCGGTATTACACCCTCCGTCTTCTTCCTTTCTTTCCTGCCATGGCCTTGTTTTGTTTTTTTGCATTCTCACTAAGAGAGCATCTTGCAGAACGCCCCAGTTATGACTTTTTTCTTCTTCCTTCTATTTATTAGTTTATATTTTGAATATATATATCTATATCGTTTGTTTATTGTTCTATCCTTCGACTATGCGTATGATTTTGTGTTGAATAAATTTAGTTGATAAGGTCAATGCATTCAGAAAAGAGCCCTGACTAACAGCAGCACTAGGCCTAAATGATCGTGTTTTCAAGTACCCAGGGAAGAGCTTTAGTAATTTATACGGCCCAAATAAATGCACGCTAATGATAAATCGAGTTCAGCTGTGCTATAGACTTGATGCTGCTGCAAGATGAAGACACGCAGATTGGGACATCAATGTAAGATTGGCAAGTCGTACAATCTTGTAGATGTTTTCATTCCATAAGCGATGTTTGAGGGCCAAACTTGAGCTCTCAGTGAAATTGTTTCTGAAAAAAAAAAATCTGATATGTTATGATATACCGATATCCCCCTTGGTGTGCCATCGCTTCAGACCTGGTGGGGTTCGTGGTCTGTGCGTACACACACCTCAAAATGTTTCATAATCCTAGAGCTCGACTCCAATTCTCAACACAAGTCATATACACATCTAACATCAATATTACAACAATCTACAAATCGTGCAGGCCGCCGGCAACCTCTCATATACCTTTTATGGAGCGTCTAAACAGCATCTGCACCAGCCTACCGTTAATCCGTTAAAACACAGCGCATATATATGTAGGCAATTTCATACATCTGTCGTATGCTTTGGATGGCACAGATAGGATAAATCTACATGGGCACAATGGGCTAATATAGAGATCCTGGCACTTGGCTTGGGTGACACAATGCTAAGGTGAAAACATGGCGAGGGGCTTCTAAACAGAAAACAGAAATGGTCTTACATAGATTCAGACTGCCACAAAACATACATGATATACTTTGTAAGCTGAGCTTGCAGTACTTAAATTTGACTGTAAAACACCTCGAAATGGGTCTTCTGCGTTGTAGGTAATAAGTTTTTCAACCTACCAATATATACATATATACTACGCAACGTGGATTGTAAAACAAATAAAGGTCAAAACATCACTGCTGCCGTTATTCGATCGAGAGTTATATAGGTATGCTCTTGTGCATGTGCGTCTGTGCGCTTGGGGGGGGTGGGTGGTGGCTAGCTTGCGATTTGAGTATGTAAATGGGTATAGGGCGTTTTGAGCTTTTGAGAGCAGTAGACACAGATAAGAAGTTGGTACAGTTTGAATAAAACTTGTAAACATTATCTCTAAAACTGCTTGAAATGCTTCGACAAAAAGAATCTATTATCATCTAATAAAAAGGTATATGTTAGTCGAACCCACTTAATGTCCAACAATATTGGGTACAAAGTGATGAAAACCAAAACGGTACCTTCCTACGGGAAAGACTTTCCTCGTAGGCAGATACCAATAATTAGCATAAATTAAATATGGGCCAAAATATATACATGAATCTCGGTTAAAAAATACAAACAAACTGGAAACCCGTCGGCTGTTTCCTATTTTAGCAGTTGTGTTGTAGTGTTCTGTTTGTGACCAGGTGCGTTTGTAAATTCTGGCAAAAATGAGGTTGGTCGACATTATCAGCCCCAACCATATCATCCGAGCGTTCCACAAGGCCGCATGAATAAAAAAAAAATCCTTCATGATCTCAGAGAGCTGGAAATTTAAGGGGACTCTTGTGGCAATTCCAACTTAGAGCTTTGGAATGAGTTATTAGGGGCTACTGGATTACAACTCTTTTTCTAAATCATGCATGTTGAAAAAAAAAAAAAAAAAATTATGTCTTAGCGTACGTCTCATCTCCCTGCTCAAAAAAAGTGGTGCCTGGTCCATGAATGATTTGACCAGTTTTCAAAAAGCCCGGTTAGCTCTCTTTTCTACCGAGTTTAGGTTTGAGGTTTGAGCTTGTTCCTGGACTGTGCTGCTAGCTTGAGAGAATTTGAGTTTTCGCTCCCCCATCCTTGATCCACTTTAGGCTATCTAGCGTATACCAAGTTCTCACGATACGGCAGACTTTAATTTAATAAATAATTTTTGAAAAATGGGTTGGGTTCGCAGGCTTTGGTTTCTTGTTTGTAAAACGTGTTGTAGCAGCATAGAGCTCGAAAGCAGTATATGCGATACATCCCTTGTTTTTCTCAAAATAATTGCTACACCCCTTCTTGTCCATCAAAATCACTTTCGTTCATTTTCTTGCGGTTGATGCTCCCTTTAATTTCAACTTCTTGAGATATACCACTAAATGTATCTGCAGCCCATCAATAAATTTAGATAGTCCTTAAAGAGTTCAATGCAGGATCAGAAGTCGTCAAAACAACAAAAAAAAAAACCAAACTTCAAAACACATAATTTTAACCGACCTGGTTCTGTTTAATCTTCAAAAAGCAAACCTCGCCAGAATAATCAATCAACTACTGTCTGATTGATAAGAATAAAGATATGGTTTATATTTCAGATTAAGTTAACCTCTAATTGTAGCAAGGTTAATCTGTTTCTTAAGGTATCAGCAAGCCTAAATCAAAGGATAGTACAACAGTAGACACAATGAACTTGCAAGTAAACAGCTTTAATTTCGCTTTGTAATGATTTAATTCGTGCACCTGTCTCAAATGTTGTGAATTCGATCTAGAGCTTATATTCTTCTAGCTTCAATTAACGTTAGGAACTGTCGCAGATGAAGGGAATCGTATCCCTTCATCTAAAAGTTCAGACCCTCTCTATTTTCTTGGCAGCTGCACACTGCGCGCTCTTTAGTAATTTCTGCCAGACTCGAATCAAGTTGACTTTATAAATCACTCCATGCCTAGACTAGCTTTTTGTGCTTCCTTACCTATAGATATGTGTATACTTCATGCGCACCACGCCCATTATTATTCAACCCAGATTCCAGATTGCGCTAGTCCGTTTACAGCACATGACAAGTCAAACTTTTGTGACACACCCAATTATATTGGATTCTGATACTAATATGCAAGTCAGGTTTTCACACTTTTTTGTTCGAATACGCTGAAATCAGCAGAATGGCTTCATATGCTGGCAGGATCATCAATATCTTGGCTTCCACGCAAGCATTACTTACATACAGCTAAAACGTTGTAAGCAATGTTGATGAAAACACCTGATAACATCCATTTTAATCTTTGAAAAAATTTGCTATTTCTCTTGCCGTTGTCCTGGTATATCACCGTTGCCTCATGTGCTCTGTTTGGCACTTGATGGTGCGTAGGCTTCAACAGTTAAATGCGGTACCATGGTACAATCAACTGTGCGCAAATTTCATGTTCAACACTCTGAAATTGGGTATGGATGGTTCAATACAAATTATGCAAAGCCTTTGCTATCAAGTTGGATAGAAAAAAATTGATTGCATTGCTTTCCAAGTAATTCCTCTAGTGATCAGATCAACGGTGGCATATTTAAAGCTTCTATATTATCATGGAAGAAAAATATGCAAATCCGTACTATATAACTTGCATTCTAAGCAGATCAGTCAAGAAACATAGTTCATCAATTGATTAGCGCCCAAACTCTAAATTTCAGCATAGTGGAAGGTATACAAGGGACTGCAAAAAATTTAGATACCACATCATGTGCCCAGTTCTCTAGTGATCATGAATATCTTTCACACTAAAAAATAGGAGAGCTCAGAATTTGCACAGCATTGATTCATGAGTCAATTTAAATGTATTCACTGTAAAAGTTTTTCAAGATTTTCCAATATTTAAATTTAAGGTATAAATATTTAATTCTTTTTCGCTAATGTTGTATACAAGGTTGCTGTTATTCGCACCGTTTCGTCGCCGATTCGTTACACTCAATTTTATTTGCAGTCTCATTTAGATATGCAGAGTACTTTAGAGTTAACTTGGTAAGGAGCATGAGCACGTATATATATGAAGGCTGCAGCGAAATAGGAAAAAATCCGCATGCAAAATCATCAACGGCTGGTATACCGTTTGAAAATCCCACTCTGGTAAGACGCTCTTCGTATATATGGAGCTTCCATGGAACTCTGTAACAGCAATAGAATTAAGATAAGAATTAGAAATCATATTTCTACGTATTTATGCCAAGTTAATGAGACAGAAGGTTTGAATTCTACTTGAGTTCAGGTTGGATATTGAACTGCACACAAGGCGAGCAAATTTAAGATGGGGATGAAATAGTTTTATGATCTCCACATATTTGTACACTAAATTTAAAGCTAGAAATAAACTTTTTCTCAGTTACACAAAAAAGTGTAGCGGTTTCATTTCTACCAAAATTTTTGCAAATCGTGAATTGATGAATTCATTCAAAGATATTTAGTTTTCTGGTTTATGCAATGGAAACTTTGATAGAATATACCTTGAAACCTTGAAGGAGCTTATGAGATGAAGATACGCACTTTACCACTCGCAAGGAGTTGTCACAAATTCAATTTTAAACTAAGCAATAAAGTTCAAAATATATAGCAAGAACCATTAAAAGAGTTGAGTCATTAAATGGGTGATGAGATTATTGAATATTAATGGAACCTCTTTGCGGGGAAAATATATAGGAAGTCATGTCGTTGCTATCTACTGGTATCCTTATGTACACACAATGTTAGAGATGCTATACCTACCACCGAGTTGCTCTCAAAATCCTGATATCAAACTGGCTTTCTTCTTTTATTAACTCTCAGTTATATGAATTGATAGAAAATTTCTCAATCCTGCTCTTTAACAAAAGAAATTGCTATATATTGAAATCGCATGTTAACCTAAGGAAAACACTTGAAGTGAGAAGTCAAATGTCAAAATGAGCAATAAGTACTGAAGTCAGCCCTTTTACTACACTAACTACGTCAAAAACTCTTGAAATCCATTCTACTCTGCGACTCCTCAAAATTATTCTTGAGATATAATCACCGTTCAAGCATTAAACTTCTCTCTATGACATATATGGAACGGCATTTGTAATCATCATCAACTTCAAATGGATGACAAACAGCCCATCCAAAAATGTCACCACGTGACAAAACGTTCAACACCATTTAAATACCAATGATGGACCGCATTTCTTGACAATTTTCGATTACCAATTGCTATTATACCCCAAACCAATAACACCAATGACTGCTCAGAAGATCGCTAAACTCTCATCAGGCCATACAATTCCTGCAATTGGCCTCGGTGTCTACTTGACTGCCGCAGATACTGCTTCCGACATTGTCCTCTCCGCATTGGAAATTGGATATCGTCATGTCGACTCCGCCCAGATTTACCGCAATGAGCAGTCCTCTTGCGAGGGAATTTTGCGGTTCCTCGAAAAGCACACCTCGGTCAAGCGCAGCGAAATTTTCTACACAACCAAGGTTTGGGACTCTGAGCACGGATATGAGAGAACCAAGGCCTCCATTGCCAAGTCCATCGAGCGTCTTCAAGGTCACGGAGATAACCCTAGTAGGACCCTGGGCTACATTGACTTGATGCTTGTTCACTCTCCCCAGTCTGATAAGGAAAAGCGACTTGGAACTTGGAAAGCTCTACAGGAGGCTGTTGCAGAAGGCAAAATCAAGTCCATTGGAGTTTCCAACTACGGAGCTCACCACATTGACGAGCTGCTTCAATGGGATGGTCTGAAGATTAAGCCTGCTGTCAACCAGGTTGAGCTGCACCCCTGGTTGCAGCGCAGAGATCTTGTCGATTACTGCCGCAAGCACGGCATTGTGCTCGAGGCCTACTCCCCATTGACTCGGGGCCAGCGCCTGTCAACTGATCCTCAGCTTCAAGAGTACAGCAAGAAGTACGGCAAGTCTGCTGCCCAGATTTTGATCAAGTGGTCTCTGCAGGCTGGGTTTGTGACTTTGCCCAAATCAGTCCATACTGACCGCATCAGAGACAACTTTGAGGTCAATGACTTTGAACTGACCCCAGAGGACTTTGAGAACTTGGGCGACAAGAATGAGTATGGTATCACTGGTTGGGACCCCACTACCTACAAGAAATAAGAAGATATCAATGATCTGGTCTAAGCTAGTTTTTTTTACGCATGAACTCTATGCATAGACACACATTACTCTAGTAATGGTTTAAGTAAATCAATTGCTATGACAAGTTTCTCCGCATGATGGTCGTATGTTCAGGCTTTGAAGCAGGTCTGCCTTTAGTCAAGTGAGATTAAATTTCAACAATTGAAGATCAACCTCGGTGCCTAGTCAAGCGATGCATTAACAATTGGAGATCACCCTCGATGCCCACTTAAGAGATACACCAACAATTGAAGATCATCATCGGAGTCAGACTGTACTTATGATACAGCATGGAGAATGTATACGTTCAAATGTTAGATCACCTGTCAAACTAGATGTTGAGTATTAGATATCTTTCACAGACTCAGCAGCGAGCAAAACCCTTTACAAAAGACCACTTCACTTTGGTCGATTTACAGGTCTATGGGGTTATATTTTGAACTTTAGTGGAGAGCAACCCATTGCGTCAAATGGCTACATGATTATTCTATTGCAGTTACAAACGACGCGAAGTAGAGGTAAAGTCGGTCGTATAAGCCTACAGTTCAATACCATCTTTGACTCGGTCTTGGCTTGGATAATTTTTTACTTATTCAAGGCTTGGGTTGAAACAAAATCACCCAAAGTCCTGCCTAGCTGAAGTATACCCATTCATCAGCAAGATCCAGGTGAAAAATCAATCACGATGGAGGTTTCAATGCCGTTAAGACATTTCAGGTGAGCATTCTGTTCCCTGGTCCGGGACCAAATAGCCAAGTAAAGAGGTCACTAACCACTCGTCGCTGCAATACATGAAGTCAACTTAATAGAGGGACAATAGACTATTTCTATTGAAATACAGATTCAAGGTCCATTAGCAATCATGTTATGAAGACTTTTGCAATTGCCGTACATCATCATACCTGCGACTGCATTTGTACTTGCCCTGCAACTCCTCTGTTCTGTTGGGATTGGACCTCGGGAGAGGATTTGAGCGTAAACTTCATCATCAGCGTAAACCTGTTCAAGGCTGATTTTTACGCTAAAGTTCATCATTTACTATTTTTTTTTTTTTTTTTTTTTTTTTTTTTTTTTTTCAAAGGAGTTGGCCCTAGCGTAACGTTGAGCCGAAAAATCTTCTGAGTATCACCACCACCACCACCACCACCAAATCTTTCACTTGGCAATCTCTCAGTGATGATTTAACTGAGCAATCCACAAAAGAGACGTTCTTCTTTCTAAACTTCCATAATTTCTAATATTCATATTCCTTAAGAACACTAATTTTTAATTGCATACGTTCTGCATCGCCATGTCGGATCCTGTGGTTGGAGCTGGTTCTCCATATGACCCCAGAGTCCTTGTTCAAAGGTTAGTTTCTATGAAAGTTGCAACCCGCGAGTTTTTGCTAATTATTTTTCTATCTGTAGAGCAAGAGATCTTCATCTTGACGAAGGCGTCAATGCGTCCATTTGGAACGATCGCTTAAACCAAAATCACCCCTTATATCCTGGATCTGGCCAGAGTACTCCTCAATTCCAAGATCCGAGCGCAAGTGCAACTGCTCGGTCAAGAGCTCGCGCTGGTACCCTTCCATCTCGTTTACCTCCTGGTTTGCCCATCAGTTCTGGCCAGTCAATGCCTCCGCTCCCTGTGGGAGCTTTGGGATCACTGTCATTGTTGGACCCTCCTTCAAACCAGAACCAGATGTTTCCACAAACTTTGCCTTCATCTTCTTTGACTGCTCGACTCAATTCTTCCAATTCTTCCCTCTATGGCCTACACACTCAGGCAAGCTCCTCAACTTCATCATTGCCAAATAAAAATTATCGATCTGACATTCCTTTCATTACCCAGACTGCATCATCCCAACCCGCGCAACCTTCTCAACAGCACTCTTCAGTGTCAAGACTTCGATCCGGATCATTGAACGACAATGGAAGATATTCTTCACCATTTGGCACGTCAATTTGGTCGTCCCAGCGAAGTCATCTACAAACACCTGTCAATGATTCCAGGCGCACCTCACAAACCTCTCTCTTAAATGCATTGGAAGAGGATCAAGAGGCATCAGCCACCCACGAAATTGATCCTCAAACGATAGATCCCCTTCAACCCTTTTACAAGGAACTCACCATGAGAACCGATCCAAGCCGTATGCGATCATACACTGTAAATAATCTACCCTACGGATTACCCATTCATGATTTGAGCGATGATCATTTTGATGTGCAGCGATCCCAGTATATTCCCAACTCTCAGATGATCCCGTCTTCCCTCGACTCTGGCCTCTCGTCATCTCCAGTACACACATTGCATCATGCAAGATCAAATCCATTCCTTGGTGGAAGTCGTCCGCGTGCCCAAACTACTGTAGGATCTATTGAAGGCCCCTTTCCTATGGGGAATCAGTCTATGATGTCATCCTTGTCTTCGAAAAATGGACAACCCCAGATTGTATATTCAGCTCAAGACCCCGTTTCTCGAGACATTATCGTCAACTCATTTGATGATTCTTCCATTGGGCCTACAAGAGCACTTTGGCTAGGCAATATTCCTGCGTCCACTACTTCTTATGCCTTGAATGCTATTTTTAGCTCTTATGGTACTGTGGAGTCTGCTCGTGTCTTACCCCACAAAAACTGTGGATTTGTAAACTTTGTCAACATCGAGAGTGCTGTTCAGGCAAAGACTGTGCTTAACGGGAAAGAATTGTTTACTAGCCATGGGCCTTGCCGTGTAGGATTTGCAAAGGTTGTGGATGTCAATGAGTTTGAACATGAGGATCAGCCTGCCGAGCAACAGTTGGAGCGCTCCCCTCCTGCCTCTGAGCCACCTACTGTTGAGTACTCAGTGACTGATAAAGATTTGGAGTCTAACTTTGGATCCACAAAGTCCCTGCAGGAGATTGCCGGTGGAATTGGACCCATTGTTTCTAGTTTAGGTGCAACCAGCGAGGAATGTGCTGTCATACTGGCTACAGTCAATCGTGCTCTCGAGTACTCTGAGTTTGAGGCAACAGTATTGCCTGTCCCTGAACCTCGCCCTGAACGTGTGTACGATGCACCTACCCTTCGCGAGGTTCGCAAAAAGATTGACAGTGGACTTTGTTCTCAGCAAGAAGTCGAAGAAATTGCTTTAAATATTCTTGATGAAATCGCTGAGTTATCCAGTGACTACGTTGGTAACACTGTTGTGCAAAAGATGTTTGACATTTGCTCAGATCCTATTAAAGATATGATGTTGCATCAGATTGGACCTCATCTTGCTCAGATCAGCGTACATAAGAATGGTACTTGGGCTGCGCAGAAGATTATTGGCGTTGCTCAAACGAAGCGTCAAATTGATGGCATTGCTCGGGCTCTGCACCCTTACACTGTTCATCTGTTCCTGGATCAGTTTGGCAACTACGCTATCCAATGCTGCTTGAAGTTTGGGGTACCTTGGAATGATTTTATTTTTGAGACCATGCTGTCCAAGTTCTGGGAGATTGCTCAAGGGCGATTTGGAGCTAGAGCCATGCGCGCTTGTCTTGAAAGTCATCATGTTTCGCATGAACAGCAGCATATGATGGCAGCTGCCATCACTCTGCATGCTGTCCAACTTGCAACCAATTCGAATGGAGCGCTGCTCTTGACTTGGTTCCTAGATACTTATACAGCCCCAAATCGCCATAGCATCTTGGCACCCAAGCTGATTCCTAACTTGGTACAGCTGTGCACTCATAAGTTGGCATCTCTCACTGTCCTCAAGGTTATCAACCATAAGGCTGAGCCTGAAGCCAGAGAAGCAATTTTTGCTTCTCTCTTCAACCCTGAAGATGAATCGCAGCCAACTGCCGCTCTTGAGCAGATTCTCAACCATTCTTATGGACCAACCTTCATTTATAAGGTCATTTCTACTCCTTTCTTGGGTGGTGCCGAACGACAGAATGTCATCAACAAGATTCGCGCTGTTCTCATCTCCATCAAAGCGTTGCCTGTACAAGGCTACAAGCGCTTGATGGACGAGGTTGGACTTGCAACGCGCCCTATCCAGCAGCAGCCCATGATGCAAAGCAACCGATCATATCAGCCACACCCTCAAATGCGCAATGGTCCTGCTCAGCAACAGCAGCGTCTGAGAGCCAATAATGGGGGCAATGGATATTCACCGTCTCAGGGCCTGGCACCACCGTTGCACGGCATCAATCCTGGAGGTCGGATGTCTCCTCAGGGAGGTCCTGGCGTTCCTTATTACAGTGGAGCCAATTCAAATGATATGGTAATGATGCCACCTGCACATCGTCAGCCGTCTCCACAAATGTATAATCAATACCAGCAGCCTGCTCAGGCAGTTCAGTACGACCAGCACTATCAGCACCAGAAAGATCAGTTAACAGTTCAGAACAATGGCCAAGGTATGACCGGCCGAATCTCCCCAAGCCGATATCATGAACAGCAACAACAGCAATATATGATGTGGCAGCAGCAGCAGCAGCAGCAGCAGCAGCAGCAGCAGCAGCAGCAGCAGCAGCAGCAGCAGCAGCAGCAGCATCAACAACAACAACCCCAACAACAGCAGCCTCAGCAGCAGCAACAGCACTTATATGACCAACAGCAACAACAATATCAGCACCATTGAACAAAAAGCACAGAATAGGTACTGTGAGTTAGCCCCAGTAATGTACACAAATAATACCATAATGATTAGAAAGAAATACACGATATCAATTTAAGCCTTTAGGCTAAGCGCAAGCTGTAAAACTAGAGAGTTACTTCTTGTACAAGCAAAGAAACTTGCTAGAGGGTAAGAGAGTGGTTATGATGAGTTAGAGAACTTTGCATAAGCTGAAGGATTTGAAGGAAGAAAAAAATCCGCTGAACTCCACACTATAGCTAGAGAAAACGGGGCATTTTATAAAGCTTATTATAATACTGGACAAGGAAACTCGAGTCAATTCCAGTAGATATTGATCAAACTGACTATTTTAATCAACTATCTAAGAACTCACAAAACAATCAATCTGCGAGGGCTCTCATAACGAATTCCTTGGGTGAGTTTACAGTATGACGAGACATTAAAGCAGGATTAACATTTCTCGAGTGCAAACCAGATGGAGAATAGCTTTTTTTTTTTTTTTTTTTTTGTTAGCGAACTGGAATTATTCGCATCGAAACACAAACAATCAGACTTATGTCTAAAGCTCCCAAAAATACTTCAAACAGTTGGGCCTGCTATTTTGTCAATCAAACTCCTCAATTTCTGACAAGTCAGGTAGAATCATCAGGGTGGATTGGATAAACGTGAATTGTATACTTATTTATAGTCTTCCAGCACGAGGATTAGATGGTCGGTAAATAAACCATTCTGAGCAAGTCGGTTTTATAGGGAATGTCTTAAAATAAAAAGTCAACTTTAGCATAAACCTCAAGGTACTGGTAGGAATTCAAACTACAAATCACTTAAAAGAATAATGATATTAATGATAGTATTAAAAAAATGATAATATTTCTACCCGGTACCTGGGGGTCATGCTTCATCAAAAATCATGATACAAGTCTATACGTACCTATCAGCACTAGCGCCAGCGCCAGCACCAGTACCAGCGCTACCTATATCCTGGCTCCAGTCTTAAGTACTCAGTCTACTTTTGCACTGGCAAAGACTCCAGTGCTGATACTGCCAATTTCGATTCCTGCTCCAGAATTGCAATCAGGGCCTCGCATTTCGCTTTCAGGCGTTGCTCGCCCTCAATTGCAACAGACTCAATCCATTCTTTGACAGTCTTGTCAAGGTGCTGCTCACCTACAATGGGATCCTGAGTGCTGGCAGTCCCAGAGCCAGAGGTCCCGGCAAGTTGGCCACCTGCATGGTCACCAGCCATTTCTAGCAGATCAAACACCATGTCGGTATCAATCGCTACCCACCCGGTATGGCTTGTATGCTGGTGGGAATTAGGCGGTGACGCTGGCTGAGGCGAGATTTGCTTTACGGGAGTATTTGACGGTTTGGCAAGAGCTGGTTCGTCGCCAATATACGAAATTGGTGGGGGTGTCGCATTTCGAACTTGAGGAGCTGAGTCGTGAAGAGGCATCTTTGGAGGTGCTGGTAACACTTTATTCAGTGAAAACTGGAGAGCCGGTAGATCGACTTTCGTCGAGTTCTCCATTTCTGAGATTTCTTCTTCTGCGTCTTGAAATATCTGGGGTGGGGACTGTGGCTTAGGTAGCCATGGCGATAATGGAGCTGGATGGGATATTAACGGGCTGGCATCCACAGAAGCAGGGCTCTTGGGTTGCAATTTGGGTTTGCTGGTAGCTTGGGCTTTAGATTTCGACAAAATCTTAGAGCTCTTAACTGAGCGCGTTTCTGGGGACCTCATCGGTAACAACGAGTCTTCATCTGAACCATCAAAGTCGTTCTCCATCTCAATTTTTTTAGAACTCGTCGTCTTACTGGAATCTGTTACATCAGATTTTTCTGATGATTTGGATATGCTGCTGCTTGTAGAAGACTTGATCTGTTTGCTCGCTTTAGTAGGTTCAGTTGTTTGAGCAAAGCCTTCAAATTTAGAAATCTTGTCCAAAACAGAACTTCTCGGAGGAGAAACTTGTCTGGATTGTGAAATTAATGGAGAAAACATATTTTCTGAAGTGCTTGTAGTAGCCTTGCCTTTTGCATCAGCGAACAGTAGACCGTCATCCTCAAAGGCTGATAGACGTGCTTTCTTCTTTTCTTTTGCATCAGCAGCAGATGTTGACTCAATTAAAGAGTTTTTTGGTGGTCTGCCACGCTTTCTTTTCACTTTGGTTGTTGATGTGGTTGACATGCCGCTATCTGAGTGGTCGCTGTTGGTGCTTGTACGCTTGCTCGTTCGTTTTCTGGCTTTCTTTCCCTGGCTGGTTGTACTAGTCACGCTCACTGAACTATCATTTCCGGCATCTGAATCTGAGAGTTCAATTGAGCTATTTTCAGCCACTGCTTTAGGAATGTCTGACGCAGGCAGAAATCGGAAAAACATACAACCTGGACTTCGCCGTTGATGTTCCAACATCGGGTCATCATTTGGTTCCCAGCCATCTAGGCCCAAATTGCAATAAGGACATAGACCATAATCTTCTCCTGTTTGATTGGGCGAGTAAAAGAATCCAGCCCTTGCCATTCGCTCACTTGTTGGCGTCCAGCCTTTCTTGCCATCATGCGGCCAAACCGATGTGCCCATTAACTGTAGCGTAGACGCAGAAAGAAGAGCAGATTTCGAAGGAGATACGCTTCCTGAGATCTCGACAGTAGAGTTGACAATTACCTCTTCCAGTTCTTCGGTTGACATTGGCTGATAGTATGTTTGCAGTCGTGAAGACAAAACAAGCTCAGAAAACGGATCGTGCTCCAAACCAGACTCCCACGGCTTACTCTGAATGCAAGCTAGCGGGCATGATGTGCAATTCTCACTGTGGACCTTGAGAGGATCATCTTCGGGCTCCCAGCCATCAATTCCACTTCCGCACATGTAACACGTCACCAAATCACCGCCAAATTCAGTCGAAGCCGGAGTAAAGTAAAACCCTGCCTTTGCAAGCTGAGAAGCCGTGGGTCGAGCATGAGGCCAACTCACTTTGCGACTCCGAGGTTTCGACCCTTGCAACTTTGCGCCATTGTAGGTCTCCAGGCGAGTTTCATAGCCATGATACAACTTTCTACGCGTAGTCTTGACCATGTTGACACGCTTGTAGAAGGCAAGTAAATTACTTCAATCCAATGGTTGTTTTTGACAAGTTTCTAAGCGAGTAATATCAATTTAGTCGGTGTAGGCATGAAATGAAAGTCGATGGAACTGAGTCTTATGGCAAGTCCAGTTGTGTTTACTTTGGATTCTCCATGATATGTGAAAAACATGAGTCTGGTTGTCATAACAACAATTTTCCAAAAAGGAATTGTGCGGCTGTTGTGAAAACTTACTAAAACGGAAATGCGCAAACACAGATTTCAGATCAGCGATCTTAATTCACTTTGGCTGAGAAAGAAGATGAACAGAACAGTTATAGAAGTTTTTTTCCATGTTAAAATGGTCTTAAAATGAGTGAGAAATAGATTCAACGCATAAATTAAAGAAATCCAGAAGTATTTCTATGTTCAGTGCGTTGGCGAATAACGAAATAGTACGCCTCAAGACCAGCAAAACGACTACGTTGTCCCAGGACTAACAAATGTTGCTGATATTGGAAGAAAACAGGTAATTCTGCTAAATAACAGCAGGATTAGATACTCATAACGGTAGGAAGTGCAAGAAAATATAATATAATGTTATAAAGTTTCGCTCAAGGCAATGGATGAAGTCGAACTTCGTGAATTGCCAAGATTTTCAGTTCTGTTTGTTCGCTCCAACTTGACAGATGAAAATGCAAATATTTGAGTTACGCATGGTTATAATTATTCATAAAGAAAACATCTACTGAAAAAGTAGCAAGGTCCTGACTTCCTGCCTGCTCATTATTGATCGCAAACTTCTAGGCCGATTCCCAGTGACTCGTCTCGAAAATCAAGAAAATGATCTCAAAGAGCATGAAATAATTTTTCATCAACTGCAGAAGACGTCAAACGAGATGCGCGTGGTTAGCCAGAGTTTTAATCTGATTATGGTTTGAAAGCAGTCAAAGTAAACTTCATTTGATATCGTTAATTAGTGATATTATAAACGTCATTCATCATTTGAGCATTGCCTTCTCACGAACAACATTTGTAATGGGCATGTGCTGACAAACCCAGTTCTCATCTCGCAGGTACTGACCAAAGTCTCGGCTCGTTCGAGGAACCTTGGCCAATACATTCTTGTAAGGCTGTTCCCGCTCCTGGTATTCTCTAATCACCAGCCCCTCACTAAATTCCACAAATACTCGTGTGTCCCGCACCCGGAACAGCACGTCATCTACTCTCAAAAAAAATCGAGCAAGCAACAACAGCCGCTCCTTCATTACTCTGATCTTGACTCGAAGAACAACTATTCCATTATCACCGAGTTCATCTTCGTAAAGCGTAACGTCGTCAAAGAACAAGATCGGATCAGGTCGCTTTAATCGATCAAGAGGAATCTCAGAAGTCTCATCGAATTCTAACTTTGTTTCACCAAGTTCCTCACCCTTATAATTAGTGGTATAAGTCCAGTCGAACGGCTTTACAATGCCTTGAATCTCCTCAGAACAGAGTGATGCTGTATTCTCACGCGACTTCTGCCACTCCTTCGAGTATGCCACCTCTAGCAATCCATCACGTTCTCCAGTCTTGTCGACCAAGTTGAGGGCTGCCAAAGTGTTGAATTGAATACCCCACTTGGAAGGTTTGTGCTTGATCGAGACATAGTTGTTGCCGAAAATCATTTCGGGCATGGGAATGCCAATGTCCTCAGTTGCCTTATCGATCTCGCCGGACGAGAAAATAGCGGTTCGACATGTCGTCACATTCCAGTCCCCTATGACGTGAACAGATGGCGCGGATGTTCGAACAGGCTGTGGGGGTGTTGGTGACATTTGTTTGGTGGTGAACACTGGAGAAACCAAAGTTCTTTGTAACTTCCTGGGAGAGTTCCACTCCGTGCATTATTTTTTCTGTTCAAGAGTTGGAATTTTTTCATCCACCACCAAGAAATACAAATCACAAACGAATAATAATTCACAGCACCATGAAGCTCACGTCGGAATTGCTGCTTGCTGCACCATCATATATCAACCCTGTGAATGACAGAGAATTATTTTTACGCGGTAAGTTTTGAAAAACTGCAGGGCAATGACTCGCCTAACACCAAGCTTCTAGGCCATAACATCCCGGTGATTGAAAATCTCGGTATTTCAAAAGATCAAAATGACAGCATAGATTTCACTGATAATGCCATTCGAGTGTTTGGCAATTTTCCAAAACTCATTCGACTCCGCACCCTGCTGCTTGCAAACAACAGAATATCTCACATTCAACCGACTATTGCTCAATCCATTCCCAATCTACACACCCTAGTCCTCACAGGCAACTCCATTGCAAACTTAAGTGAGCTGGATCCATTGAGTGGATTCTCCGAATTGACTTTCCTGTCGCTTATTGATAATCCAGTCACCTCAAAAGATTACTATCGTAGTTGGGTCATCTGGCGAAACCCCCATATTCGGGTACTGGACTTTCAAAAAGTGAAAGATGCAGAGCGAACGCGTGCAAAGGAGCTCTTTGGACAGACCCATAGCGAGCCGACAGAACTAGCAACTCAGATCATTGGAGCTAGATCATCAGGTACAGCATTGCGAACATTTGATAGCAGTGGAAATTCAACAGCAACTTCTCAAGTACAAAAACTTACCGAGGAGGAACGCGAGAAGTTACGGCAAAGCTTAAAACAAGCTACGAGCTTGGCAGAAATTGACAGAATAGAAAAGGCCCTGAAGAGCGGGCATTTTTAGAATAAGCAGCAAAAAAATCATAGAATTATAAGAATTGTACTTTTGAACTGATGATTCAAGTAAATATCCTTCTGGCGACAATGCAAGAGAAAATTAAGAATAATAAATATGAAATAAATAAATAACATCAACTGATTAATATATCTTGAAGCGACATTTTGCCTCCGCTTCGATTTTCTTTGAGCTGATCGTTCTCCACTTCCTTTAAATTCTTCATGAATGCAGCGATTTTTGGATTATTCTGGGGCTCTCCAACAGATTCAATTTCAGAAGTTGAAGGTGAGCTGGGCAATGGTGTTAAGGTGAATTTGCTTCCTTTGAAGAGGTCACTAGTAGAGACTGGTTGGCTGGATCTTAAAGTACTAGATGCAGGGCGAGTGATGCTGAGTTTCTGCGTATCATAGGACTTTGAGAACTTTTCTTCATCCTTCTGCTTCCAGTAGCAGATATGGCAGAGACTTCCCGCATCACAGTCCCACCATATTGGAGATGACTTTGAGGAGCACTCTGAGCAGGTAATTGCCGCTGCCTTGGCTCCTAATTGTGTGTCATCAAGTCCCGGTTCAATGGTACCGAGTGGTGAAAAAATATCGTCAGTAGCATAAAGTGCAGCGCGTTTTCTGGCACCGATTGAACTACTCCTGCTCACCTTATAAGTGTCGATGTACAACTGAAGCAGCGTTTTACCCGTCTTTTGATCAATCTCAGTAGGAGCGTGATGCTTAGGCGACAGAGGTGCAGATTGGCAAAGAATGACAGTTCGTGCAATCACCCTCATATTGTTGAATTCGATTGACAAAACAGATGGATCATGCGCAGGCTCAAGCTCAATTTTGAATTGGTACTCATATTTGTCTGCGCAGCCCACATGAAAAACATGATCACAGTGAGGGCATTCAAGACAAAAATTACTCTGGCTCCCACAAAATCTGCATGGCTTATTTGTAGAGCTAGTGATAGATCCAATCCCTTCAATAGGTTGCATCGTATGGATATCTCCAAACACCAGATTATCAATCCATATCGAGCACCTGACATGCGCCCAGTTATCGCCAAAAGTACGTTTCACAGCATCTGGTCTTGCTTTGGGATCACCAGTTATGGATCCTTCATGATTCAACTCCCTTATAGGGCATAAAACACAGCCATAAAGTGCACTGATCACTGGCTGCTCATCGTTGGAACAGGGATCGCAGGTCCAAGTTGCAGAAGACTGTTCAGTTGTAATACCATAGCATGCCTTATGAACATTCACTCCACAATTAGAACATTTGAACTGCTTGTCATCAGGAGTTCTTGACATGCACACCATGCAAGAACGGGTTATCTCAGATTTAAATGGGCTAGGCTCCATTGCGTTGATATCTGATTGTTTCTTGAAGTCTATCTTCGAGACTGATTGGGGAGATTCTGAAGGCAGAACGGATCTGAGAGGAATTGGAGAGGACAAGAATGGCTGTAGAGGTAGTTCAGGCTTTCGCTCCTCTTTGACATTTGTCTTCACTATCTTGGAAGCACGTTTCATCGACGATGGTTTCAAAACATTGGAAGGAGAAGTTTTACCCAACTGAAATTGGCTTGATACAGTCTGACTCTCGGTAGGAGGAGGTGGAAGATTTTTAGGTTTTGGCTTAGGCCCTGGCTTTCCTCGCGGTTTCTTTGGAGTCTCAGCCAAAGCTTCAGACTTGGCAGGTTCAGCCTTGACCTCGGGCTTCGAGCCGGGTTTGGGCCCGGGTTTGGGCCCAGGCCGAGATCCTGGTTTAGGCCCGGGCTTTGATCTAGGCTTGGGCCCAGGTTTTGATCCAGGCTTTGGACCAGGTTTCTTTCTTGCCACTGGTACTGAGGTATTATTGTCAATCACAGAAAGTTTGGAATCGGCTGCTGGTGGGTTAGCCAACTCGCTAATCATAGTACCAGAGCTAGCAGAAGATAACAGCGGTGGAGACGAAAGAGAAGATTCAGAAGAAGGAGATGAATCAGAAAGTCGTTTGCCAAGTCTGGTGCCAGAGCCATTGACTAAAGCAATAGGCTTAACCTCAACCTTTGCCTTTTTGCGATTCTGCTGCCGTTCAAGTTCTTCAGAGCGATGAGCCAAAATAGCCTTCATGTCTTCGATAAGCTCCTCCTCTAATCTGCGCTTCACCCCACCACTTCCGCGATAAGCCATTTTCTTGATCACTTCTTCGGGGTCTTCCCATACAACAGCGTACCGTCGCCAAAGTCGGGCACATCTTGAACAAAGAGCATTCACAGGATTGGTGGTTCCAGCCACTGGATAACCAGGTGCGCGTTGCCAATCATCAGACTCAGTAGCATGGCAATGCTTGCAAATAAACGTGCGTTGAAGTTCAGCTGCTTTTGTAAGGTCGAACTTGGAGTCATCATTATTGTCAGCAATATTGTCCACTAGTTCACCTTCATTGCGTGCGTACTCAGGCCTCATCTTATGCCTTCTTCCTTCAAAATTGTCCCAGATTTTGTGACCATTCGGCGTCTTCTTCCATAGATAGTAGAACCTAACTATGTCAGCTGGTTTTTTGGTCTTTACAACTTTGTAAACTTCATGAAGCTCGTTTCCAAACTTTTGAACTCCTTCTTCAAATCTAGCGACTTCTTGCGCATTTAATGTTGGCTCCTTCAAAATCTTTCTGTTGAGAAGCTTTATTGTTTCAGCAGCTTCTGTATCATTGAAGCCACAGTCCATATATGCTTTCAAGCATGCGTCAATGTAGTTTGGGGTATATGCCTCAACGCCGGCGGTTGTGGCTAACGGGCCTGCAACGTTTTCCAAAAACATGTCAAACTGATCTTTAGCATTTGTCTTCACTTCAAAAACTTCAGGGGTTTCCCACATCAGTGTAGCAGTCTCATCACCTCCTCTTTCAATGTACCCTGCTGGTTTTTCTTGCAACCAGGCGGGCCGATTTTTCTTATCTAGGAGTAACAGTTCTGCGATTTCTTCATTTCTCTCAGCGGAATCCGAGTGAACAAGCTTAGCTGGTTCGCGACGAGTCGTTGACTTTGCTCTTCTGGTTTTCTTTTCTGGATTTTCATGTTCGTAGTACACTAGGGGCCGACCAGGCCACCCTGAAACATTGGCCTGATGCTTATTTCCTAATCTGGAAGCAGCTCTAGGGTAAATCCGATCATCCATATCAAGAACATCTTCAATTTTTGCGTGGACTCCAAGGTATCGAAACGGCCAAAGGCGCAATTGGCGCTTTTGTTCTAACGTCAATTTATGCGATTTAACTCTGCCGTCGAATGCTTGGGCAAGTTCTTCGGAGCGAGTCATGGCTGGTGGTGAAGATCCGGTTGAGTTATTCCCTGAATTTGCCGTACTGGTGGGAAATTCTGATGACAAATTAGATGAAGGAGGGGTGGATGAATTGGTATCTGTTCCATTGGAGAACCTGGCAGCCTCTATTCCACGATTCTCACGTAGTTTTTTCTCACGAGCGCCGCTACACATTGCGCAAGACCAGCCAAACCCACGACTCGGCTTTCTTTCAAGTGGTGGGTCAACACATAGCATGTGGTAAAAGTTTGAACAGTGAGCACATTGAACGGAGTCATCAGGCGAGCACCATTGAGTGCATTTAACGCAGTTTTTCGGAGAAGCACATAAATCCTTAGCTCGACCTGCTTCCACAATAGCGTAGCGGAATCGTTCTTGGAGTACTTTTTGAGCTCTCAGAGGAATGTTGATAATTTTTTCCGTAGGAACAACGTCGAACAAAGAAATGATATAGCCATCAAAAAGTTTGTCGAACCAAAAACAGTTTGGCTGACTCCGATATAAATCGAAATCTTCAATGTATTCTTTATGAGATACAGTGACTTTGCCTCTTATACTTGCAATGGGACAGAGATCAGAATTCATTGTCACATATAAAAGTCGAGAATCGGTGCTTTTCTTTTGAATATCTTTTGGCCGGTAAAACCAATTGACTCTGACCATGTAATTTTCAGCTGAAATCTTACTGTCAGCCATTTTGTGTCGGGACGGCTTGATGATTCGCCTGCGCTTGTTGACTGGAGAATCTCCCTCATTTGTTTCTTGTGCAATCTGCATGCTGAGTGCCGAAGAATCTTCAGGCTTATAGACAAACTCCATAATGCGGGCAATGTAATATGGTTCACCAGGGGGTTCCGCAATCAAGTAAATATGTTCTAAAATGCATTAGTGACAACATAACCAAAATACAACAATGAAAGATCATTACCTTCCGGAGAAAACACAGTCCCGTCAGCAAGATGCAAGTGAGTTTGAGTAGAGTCAGATACCATAATTGCGCCATTAAAATCTAGCATGGCCAACATGGCGATTTTGGGAGAGACGGCGGGTTGCCAATTCAAAGGAAATTTCTCCAAGAGAGCATCACGATCACGTTTGATTGTGATTGCAAGTTCTGATTTTATAAAGCCAGATGGTAATTTTGCTGCCAGGTCTTTTGGAGTATTTTTAAGCAAATCTGAGGTTGCTGGTGGAAGTTCAGAGTGAACTAGAGACTCGTCGATGAGAGCCTCTTCTATTGAATTATCCTCAGCGTAATTAACGCGAGACACCCTCCTTCGATTCCGAGACGCGGAAGAAGTCTCAGAGGTATCTTGAGTAGATGCCATGGCTAGGGATCAAGGATCCAGAAGCTGGGCTAAATCGTGGAATTTGGATAATGCACTCGAGGTGGTGTCTGAAGAAAAAAGAAAGTGAAAATGAAATATCGAGAGATATTAACAAGAATGCGCACCCAGAGAAAAACGAAGGTGGAATCAGTACCGATAATGAAAAACAGTTTGAAATGGATCCCAAATAAAGAAAAAATCTATGTATTTGGTATTCATGTATCATCAACTGAATGATAGTAGGAGAGAAAGAACTTTTTGTTGAAAAGAAACTCAAGGTAATATTGGTGAAGGTTTACGCATAAATTTTGAGGAAAAGGAAATGTTGCTTTCCACTCAGATTACAGGAATATAGGGCAACTGGGCCAGAGGGATTCAGCAGAATAAAGAAGTTTGATATTATGCTATTTAAGATATTTCAATTCCTAGTAGTATGTCTTCTGTATATATAGTGAGTCAGGATTGGATCACAATTCATATTGAAAGCAAAGCCGGTGTATGTGAATTCCTCATGGATCGCTAGACGGTAGATCTAAAGAGAACATTGGCCAGGGTTGAGTAAAGCTGGCTTTTTTGAAAGGATATCTAAGAGATATCCAACTTTGAATACTCACATTTGATTACACCGTGACCTGATGGGCGCTAATTCTATAGCCTCTATTCCACTGGTAGGCCTGTATGTAGCAAATCCTAAATCCAGAAGCCCAATGTTAATATATACCATGTAATTACTCGATAGAAATAAGGACAAAAGGTTATCTGCGAGCTGCCTGCCATTTGCTCATGATTTTGTTTGCATAGTGGCTGGATCATGCAAGGAATATCTGAACATCAGCTGGGGTCTATGTATAGAAATTCGAACCATGACAAAGGACGTACAGCACCAAATTTGATTTCCGTTCCAATTTACAATCCAAATTTATAAGAGCAGCAACTTGGAGTATTTCAAGTCGTACCCGGTTGCTCATACTTGGCCAAGTTGGCTCAATTTTTCATTTGCTGATGGAGGAAGAAGAATTCTATAGAATTTCGTATCCGCCTACCAATTTTTTTTTTTTTTTTTTTTTCAGTTTGTTTGCAACTTTATATGAAGAAGAAATTACAGCCAAAAAATTTTCTTCTTCCTTCTTACCACTTCATCTCAACACGTCTGTCTTGAACAACCGTTTGAACTACAACTGCTAGGCTAAGACCAACCCTTCCTATCAGTCTTTATCCAAAACCTCTTCAAATCCCTACGATTACCATCCTCAGTATACCAGTACTCTTATGCATTGGCCCCTTTTGCACGATTCTAGATTCATTTCACATCTATCCTCTACTATACCGCTCTTAAAAGCCTGTAGTAGCCCCTTCGGTCACGGAATATACTGACTTTTGAACTCACTTTGTGCTTAACAGAGGTACATTTGATCCAGCATTTTATGCCTAGATTCGCCACTCGTCGCTGTTGAAGCCTTCACGGATATTTTCCCACACTAAAAACTTCAAAAAAAGATTTCAAAAAAAAATCATCATTAACGCAATAACGAACTCATATTGAGCAAAAATGAATCTCGTTAACATCTGCAGAGATAATGCGGACCCTTTTTACCGCTACAAGATGCCTCTGATCATCTCCAAGATTGAGGGTAGAGGAAACGGTATCAAGACTGCCATTATGAACACTTCGGACGTTGCCCGTGCCCTGTCCCGCCCGCCCGCCTACATTATCAAATTCTTTGGTTTTGAGCTCGGCGCCCAGACCTCGATCAACGAGACTGACGACAGATATCATGTCAACGGAGTCCATGATGCACCCAAGCTCCAGGAGCTCTTGGACGGGTTCATTGCAAAATTTGTGTTGTGCAAGGGGTGCAAGAACCCAGAGACCGATCTGATTGTGCAAAAGGATGGCAGCTTGCTCCGTGACTGCAAGGCCTGCGGTAAGCGCACTCCGGCTGATATAAAGCACAAGCTGTCGTCTTACATTGCGAAGAACCCGCCTGCCACTGCGCAGAAGGGAAGGAAGAAGGCGGCAGCCACGGCGTCTGCCAACACTGGTGCAGCCGATTTGGTCGGAGGCGACGAGAGCAATGGCAACGGATCTACATCCCCTGTGCATGCAGAGGCTAACTCTGATGACGAGTTTGGCCGCTTTAAGGCTGAGGCGTCGCACATTACCGTTGACGATAATGACGATGGCTGGGCTGTTGATTTGTCCGAGGCTGCCGTCAAGGCTCGCCAGAAGGAGAACGAGCAGTCTCTCGGCGCCTTGAAGTTGGATGACGAGGAGGATTTAGAGAACTCCAAGTACGAGCAGTTTGGCGTTTGGGTTGCGAATGACGAGGAAGACCACAGCGATGTTGATATTTTCAAGAAGGCTATTGAGCTCGGAATTGCCAAGAACCACCGCACTATGCAGGTTCTTGCCCAGACTCTTTTCACCGTTGACATTGTGGAAGAGATCCCCGACCACAGGGATTTGCTGGTCAAGTTGGTGACCTCTGAAAAGCACCAGAAGGCCCTGCTTGGAGGCATTGAACGCCATGTGGGTCTTAACCACCCTGAGTTGATTCCTCAGGTGCCTAAGATTTTGCAGGCCCTTTACGATGGTGATATTCTGGAGGAGGAAATCATCATTGCCTGGGGATCCAAGGCCAGCAAGAAGTATGTCGACAAAGATACTTCCAAGAAGGTCCGTAAGGCGGCAAAGCCTTTCATTGAATGGCTTGAGAGTGCAGAGTCTGAGTCTGAAAGCGAGGACGACGAGTAACTTGTTGGAAGTGGAACTGCTTTTCTTTTCTCTATAACTTTTTTGTAGCTAAATAAAAATTCTTAACAATTATTAGTGGTATTATTACTATGTTCAAAAAGTGCAGAAATCTAAGAAGCTTTGAAGGCTACTTCTGCGGTATCTAGTACCATGGACATGAACTCTGTCAGGTTCATGCCTTGAGCCTTGGCCAACTTAGAGAGTGCCAGCACGGATGAGCTCAGGTGCTCATGTACCGCTGCAGTCGCCGGCGCGTTAAACTGGGTCTGAGGCGGGTCTTTTGTGACTGGCGAAATGACAACAGTGCTTTCTCTGCCCGCTTTGACAGATATAGAAGCAGGCGGCACCTGGGGGGTTTTGAAGATCTCGGTGATGCCAGAGTGTGTAGTTTTGGACGGCGGAGTGACAGGCATGTCGCCGGCAATGACTGTAGTTTTGGCGCCACCGAAGGGCCACAACCAGGGCCGCAGGGAGCTACCCGATGAGGCTGGCGGAGTGGGGGATGGGGGAACAGCGAGGGAGGCAGATGAGTCGGTGGAGCGAGGGAAAGCGCCAGGCCAAAAGGGTGACACGGAGCGCGAGACTTCTGTGGTGTAGGGCGTGCTCAGCCGAGACGGGATGTCGGGCGGCGCTTCGGGCATTTCAGTCGGGTTCACAAGCACCGGGCCCGGCCCACGCACAGGCCCATGGACTGGCACCTTTGAGGCGGATGCGGGTTGGCTCGGCACAGGGGCGTCCATATGATACGAGCCAGGTCCAAACGGCGGGCGCTGCGGGCTGAGCGAGTCGTCGTAGCCCAGGTTCTGCATTTGGACAAGACGGCTGGGCGAAATGGCCCTTGAGATGCCGATAGCAGGGGACGATCCCATGGACTGCGCTTTCCGGGGCGTCTCGGGCCACCCCTCTGCCGGCGACTGCTCCAGCTCCTCGGTCGAATCGCTATCTGTTTTCTCGTCGTCTTCTGGGTCGTCGTCCGACTCGCTCGCAGCTGACGTCATGTCGAGCCCCGATAATTCGTCGTCGCCGTCTGCTTCCAGGGCAGGCAGCAGGCCGAGCCCTTGGACCGGCGGGCCGTGGGTCTCGTGCTCCGCTATTGAGTGGTACGCCGTACCTGCTGTACCTGCTTTACCTGAACTTGCATTTGGGGCCGTACCTGTGGCCGCTGCGGCTGCGGCGGCTGCCACCTGTCCCTTCGTCGGCGAGGGCTCTTGAATTGTCGGCCCCGAGATCACAATATCCGGCAGGGGATCTACGTTGATCCGTTTCTCGCTCGGGATCCGGTGGGCCTGAGACTGGGAGTAGTTGAGGTCGGCATCCTTTGGGCTCATGCTCCATGTGCTGGGACTGACGGCATACCCGTAGGGGCACAGGAATAAACCAGAGAGGAGCCATTTTTGTTTGCCCTCATCCCAGATTGAGACAAGGTGTAGCGCGTTATCGGGCAAGTACGGTGCCGGCGGCTGCTGCATCTGAGGATTTCCAGACATGCCAGACATGCTACGCCGATTGAGCCCGTATCGCTGAGCGTGGCCCTCTGCTTCCGCCGACGGGCGTGACGAGAACGTCTGAGCACCATGTATCGTAAGCCTAAAAATGACGTCTGTCGCCGTCCGCAAGTAGTAAGCTCTCAGTTCAGCCGAGCGCGGAAAATTCACCGACGAGTAAGACGACCACTCCTGCGCCAGCGCCAGAATAAACTCAACCGTCTGGTTCGGGTCCGCTATAAATCCCAAGGACCCCGGCGACAGGGATATCATTTTTGTCACGCGGGGCTCCCACGCGAGTGCTCTGATCCACGCCAAATTCGGCGCGCTGCCATTCTGAGCCCCGTACGGCGGGCGGTAGCGTCGTCCTCTGCCCCCAGAGTCGGCCGGCCACTGGTAGTCCTCATCGCTCATGTGCACGATTGGCACTGCGTTGGTCATATCCGAGTTGGCGCCCAGCCTGAGCATGGCGTAGGACGAGAGCAGGACACCGAGTGCTGACGACGGGCGGCCCGTGGTGTAGATATCTCGGAACAGGGCGCCGAGCATTGCGATGCTGGAGTGCTGGTCCCGATACTCGTTGAGCTCGTACGGCATTTTTCGGGGCTGCGGTTTACCGGCGACCTGGAGGGACGCCGGGAGCGCTGGTTTTGTATGTAGCCTCGTCGAATCGAGGACGGGCATAGTGATAGTAGTATATGATGGTTGCTTCTTGGATTTTTCGTGGCTCACGATCACGATCTGAAATGAAAGTATTAATAACTTAATGGAATAGAATTATTTTCAGTCCAGAAAATGGTCTGTCTGTATCATTTCAAATAGCCCTGGCTGGCCGGCAGTGCTGCCATCAACTGCTGGTTTCACCATCAGAGCTCCATCCAGGTATATTCTGAAGGCTGGTTGGGCAAGGGTTTGTAATATACTGCAGGGATCAACTTTGGTTTTAGCAGGGATTTAGTAACAATATCGCCCATGGAGTAGAGTAAGACAGATGAGCTCGAGTATCATGGTAAATTGTTGAGAGCTATTAAGGGTTTTTGTGTTATCAATCCAGGCTTGGTTATGGATTTTCTTGTAAGAATTTCCAGCATCATATATAAGTGAGTTTTTTCCAATTGCGAAAAGAAGATGAACAGTGATAGCTATAGCTATAGAGCTCTAGTGGAAAGCGGATTAAGGTTGACGACATGTCTTATAATTAAACTCTCGTGACCAGGCATTCTCAAACCGTTAAAGTGGTTTCGCATGGTGAATAGTCGAAATCTATGGTAGGCTTGTAGGATATGAGAGAAGGTGGCAGCGTAAAGAACGCTCTTTTCAGTCATGAAGGATTAATGGAGGTTTGCTGATTGCTGGATTATTCATATAATAATGACGATTTTCTTCATTTCAACCAAAATTCAAATCAACAAGAGGTATCAAGAGATTTCTATAGGCAAAAGCTGAGGTTTCTTCTTTCCTCCCTGTAGGATCTTTTTAACCGACAGTTGCCTGCACCTAAGCACCACGTCTTTCCAAACAGGCAAGCAGGATTGCCGAATTCTAGCTAGGTTGTCTGCGTAGGCATAACTAACCAGTTGAAGACCTTCTATGGTTTGATCAAGACCCGATTTCAAGAGCCAAGCTGAGCCATAAAGGGGGTAGGCCGATTTCGATGAGCTCGCATTCTTGACAAATCTTGTTACATCACATATTGAGGTAAACCAAAACCTTGAGTTGTGCCGTGTTTCTTTTCTTGTTTCAAGAGGTTTGCTCAGTAACTCAAGCGACGATCTCGGAACTGTAATTAGAAGAGCTTTTATGATATTTGAACATTTTGTGTATACTATAGTTTAAGAAAACAGTTCAAGGTTGATAAGTAAACATGCTCTCCAGATATCTCAACTAATATAGTTAACTACCGTCGAGCTCTGACGTTTGAGGTACATCTTAGACCACGATCTAGGTCTTTCGCATACGGGCTGAGTTCCGTTACATGTAGGTTAACTGGCGACTTGCTTTCTGCACGAATCCAACTGTGAAGTTCGAAAAAAGGACCTAGAGCTGGAACAGGTTTAGACGTTTTGCAGAAAGCTATTTATATGCGAACCTAGTATTGGCTCACAAGCGATGAAAGCTTACTTCGCAAGCTTAAGCTTTCTTTTTATGTTATTTTTCCAGACTATAGATACACGAGAAAGGGAGGGATGGCATCTCGTATACAAAATTCTGCAGCTGGTCTGAATAGCAGCATACAAGCACATGAAATGGGTTCTGCCTTATAAATTGAGGCGGCCGGAGAGATCAGGAGCCAGGAAGAAAAAAATAACTCACAATAATAGGGGAGTCAGTGAAGAGAAAGAAATGAATCAAGGCATGATATGATAAATTTATGAGATTCTGTACAGAAATATTCCAAACTGAAATGATATCAAACATTTCACTGCGGGCATTGATACCCCCACATCAGCTAAACCCCGATTCACCCAACGCTCTCAACCAATCTAACGCAGACGGAGTTGATGCTGAACCGACGTACCGACGGTAGATTAAGTTACAATATTACGTGCCCAAACGAGGTGTCTGGTACTGCAAACGGCCAGAATTGATAAACTGACACCCCATCCAGGCACGCACTTCAGAAGAAAACCTCAGTGCGGCTGCATAATTAGTTGCCTATTATGGATGTTTGTGACCACGTACTAAATAACATTTGGACCAGCTGTACTAGTAGAACAAACACAAGATACATAAAGAAGACAAAAAACTAAGAATAAGAATGTGAAAATATAAAAAAAGAGAAGAAGCAGCCGAAATAGTTCAAGGAAGCAGAAAACATGGAAATTGGCGTGTACTATTAGACGTTGCTCGTTCAAGGGTTTTATTCGTTGCGTTCATATACGATCTTATGGGCTTCGGAGAGAGGTTTATTGAACGTCCACGAGTTTTCAAAGAAAGCAACTGAATCAAGTGAGAGTTACAGGCTAAATGCTTGAATCCGTGTTGGATTCAAGCCCATTAAGTGAACAAACAATTATGGACATTTTCATAATTATTAATTTTTTGTAAAAAATTGGTTACGACTAGATCCAGTCAGGGACTATACTGGCACGGCCCCAGGTGCCCGGCCGAAATACCACAGGCTAAGAACCAAGCCTCGGTTTGATCACTCTAAAATTGTTCCTGGATATATATTTTTGGTGCTCTAGTTTAGTTTGTCGTTGTCCGCCGCCGGCCGGTTGATTAATTATTTTCTGCGTCCCCTTTCGGTTACTCTAGAAGATCTATATACATACAGAAAAAGGGTGGATCATACTCATGGAGTTGCCAAAGTCGACTTGACGCTGGAGTATGCTACAGTATGGCACCTATTGTGCTGCAAGCCGCTTTTCGCCAGTTTGAGCGAAAGACATGTGTGTGGGTTTATCAACAACCCAGATTTTTATAGGAGGTGTTGAACACAAAAGACTTTTTTTTTCATGTCGATTTGAGTCCAGGCTTTTCCTATTAAACAAATTAATGATCAGAATTATAGACTTGAGCAGCATATACATTTCAATCTATAGATAGATATTTTAGGACTTGGTTTATATGAAATGTCAACGGCAAAAGCCCAAAAGCGCAAAGCAGAATAGTGGCAAATATAGTTTTAATATCTAGAGCTCTTCTCTTCTTACTATTAGTAATTTATGCGACTACACCCTATAACTACGACTAAAGGAAAAATAAAATAAAATAAATAAAATTTATAAAAATAAAAAATAAAAAAAGTTCTATTTCCTTGTTCTCTTCTCTTCTCTTCTCTTGACTCTCACAGCATATTCAAATTGCAGAATGTCTTGTTTATAGAGGCTCATCTGCTCCTTTACGACTGTCTACCCCTCTAGACGGACCAGTTGTCACTGAACAACTCCTAAAGCTAAATGCTCAATTCAGCTGTTATGAGCTTAGATAAACTGCCAACCGAGATTCTAGCCCTGATCTTCCACCACTTTGCTCACGACACCTACTCGCAGCCCACGTCCCCAATTCACTTGATATGTTTCGCCGCCACTTGCAAAAGACTGCGCGCCCTGATATACCCCGAAATCTGGCAAACTGCCAAACTCATGAATTTCGACCCGCTTCCCAACTTTCTGCTCGAAAAACATGCCAAGTCGTTCACGTTTGCCTGCAGGCTGTCGGATCAGATGGTGACTAGAATCCCAGGTAGCGTCTTGGCCTACGTGCAGTGCCTCGAGCTTCAGGGCGCGCATGAACTTGTCCAATTGAACTTGTCGAGTGCAAAGCCCAGCTCGGTGCCTGCCTATCAGTTGGTCCGACCTGAAATCACGCCTGCGCTGTCCCGGCTCTCCCTCACTTCAGCGGTTTCCTCCCAGGCGTGGGAATGGTTCAACACACATCTATTTCGATATTCCTCGAAAGTGAGGATAAACCTGTTTGCGTCCTACGTGCTTCCGAATTTGCCTTGCCGTCTCTCTATGCTCGTCGCCAACCTCGTTATATTGATGCCGTCGCACCCTACAAAGCCAATGGACTTTATCAAGACATGGAAAAGCATTGGCAAAATGCAAAACCTGCTCTCGCTCAACGTCCATGTGAATCTGTGGGACTCGCTTCTCCTGTTTGAAACAGAAGCAGAAGAGAAGCTGGTCATTGGGACTTTGCTCAGCCTACAAAAGCTCAAATCGCTCTATCTAGATGGCTACCCCATTCCACTTCCTACCAATGAGCCATGGCTGCCTCAAAGCACAACCTCGTTAGAATGTTCTACGAGCAACTTTGTGCAAGCGCCTAACTGCTGTGAAACCAACCTCGTGGAGCCAGCCTTGTTTCATGGGGTCAAGCACTTGACAATGGTAATCAAGTCTGATCAGCAAGTCCTGTGTACCCGACTTCCCTTCCGCGAATTGAGCTCGCTCAATCTGATCGGCCAGCGACTCTGGTCGGCGTCGGGCAACCCGGACGTGGCCACAATGGCCGCCAATCTAATCTGCGACAACCCCAAAATCGAGCGACTGACTGTGGTGGTGACGTGGGACTTTGACCTCAAACACATTGGACCCGAGAAGCTGTTGTCTATAACCAGGCTTTCGCTCACATATTTACAAGAGACCCTTGTGGGCAACACGCAGATCCTGAGTAGTTTCTTCAGTCGGGTGACGCAGATCCCCAATCTGATGGCGCTGGCTCTGTGCATTCCGAATCACAAAAACTCTGGTATTCTCGTGGGCTACAACGAATTTGCTCAGTTTCTGAGGTCGGCAGTGCGGCTGAAGGTGATGGATCTGAGTGTGCAGCTGACCGGCTGGGATGCTCAGGAGTTTACGTGGGCTGAAGAGCCTAGATTTGAAAAGGAAGAGTTACGCGAAGCACAGTTCCTGCGATACGTTCCTATAGAGAGCCTTGTAAACAGCGAGGCGAGCGCACATTTTAAATTTGTGGAGTTTCGAAAAAGTCTGAGTTTTGGGCAGAGCTGGTTTCTGTACTTTTTGGTCAATTTGGAGACGTTTCGGGCGCAGTTGGAAAAGGACACGCAGCGTCAGGAGGAACAACTTCATCGGACTCTGTTGTCCCCGTCCCCGTCGTCTTCCTAGCCATGGCCCAAGTGAGGGGTCCCCTGTGTATAGTTCACGCAGCATATTGTATTTTTATACTTGTGTCATTTTGATTTTACGTCTCTATGATTTATATTTATTATACATTGACGAAATAATAATATTTATATATAAAAAATTGCATGTTTCTTATGTTTGTATTCTGGAAGCAAAGTTTTGACTCGAATTTGTTGTCAACTAGTTGTTCATGTAGACATGGCCTTACCAGATATCAGAGGAACCGCCCTGGGACCGGTTGGAGGTCCATCAATAAGAGAATTCTGGACTTTGAACTGAAACAAACAACAGCAGGTCTCAATGATAAGGTTTGCGAGCTTTTACAAGTGAGGAAAAAATAAAAAGTTTATAGGGGTGGTGAGCTAGCATGAAAAATCGCCATCATAAGAGTCGTGCAGGCCAAAAGTTTCTTGTACAGCTGCATGCAGTACGTATCGCTATCATTATTCTATAGAGTCTTAAGACCCGTATGCATATACAAAGTTATCACCTGTAAGCACTTTTCATCTGGTTCTCTCTAGACCTGATTATGATATCACCAAAACAGCCTTAAATCTATAAAACAATGGAATTTATTCTTCTGGAATGCGTTGAACACATGTACTGGCGTCATTCTGATCGGATTTCTGATACTATTCAAGGGTCTGGAGCGAGCAGAGAGTTTAAGCTCGCAATGGCCCATCTCTCTCGACGTACGGACGTACGTGGGGTGTTTTGAAAGTTTTTAAACCATCCGCCATAGCCCCCCCAGATAGCCAAGTTTTTCTCTCTTTTTTTCAGAAACCAAAAACGCCATGGCAATGATGATGATGATGTCCACCATTACTAATGACTAAGCTTAGATTTAAAAATGCCCATATGGAAGCGTTATCGATGCAGCGCGTTTCTCAGTGAAATGAGGGGCACTACGACATAGCACTATAGCTGGAGCTAGAGCTCGAGCTGGAGCTATAGACGAGCTTGAAACTAAATAGCTCAAATGTGTTTTATTATTATGATTTCAGGATTTTATTCAATCTATTTTTCTTTGAATAATTGAATAAAGTAGGCAGAAGGACCTCTTCAGATCAAAGGATATTCAAGAAGAAAAAACGCCCTCGTATTTCATGGCATAGACTGGAAATTATTTAAATTGACATTTTTCGTTCTGTGGCCGCCGGCCGACCAGTGAAAAAAAAAAAATACCCCACAATGCCTACCTAGTTAGATGCCAGGCCCACGGGGTCAACTTTTGAACTGGAGGATCCATCCAGCATTTGTTATGGAAGTGTTCAAACGCGGGCCATTTTAAGGGTTACAGCAGGCAGCTCATCGAAAGTGAATATCCATTAATAATCAGTGGTTCCAAGCTCATAACTTGCTCTTATACGTTGCTTCGCTTTCACACTATATAACAGAGAAATGGATGGAAGGTCTTTATTTTTAATGTTATTGTAGTGCGTTCTTGAAGAAATCTAAAACGTTCAACCTACCGGTTCTATGGCCAATGCCCAGCCTTCCAAACTGGGTACTTATAATGCCTGTGGAAGGTACGGAATTGAGTTCAAGAAGAAGAGTCTGCTCTGACCAGCAATAATAATATCAAAAATGAAGCACTAGACTTGTAATGACGGTTTGGGCTTTTATCATGAACCAGCGGATTGAACCAATCTATCAGATCTAGACCTGTTTGCACTCCAGACCAGCTTTCTGTCGGAGTATATCAGGAGTCAGGATCCAAGTCATTGGCATTCCTTGCGCTTCTCAACGTTCCAACTTGCTTCAAATCCGTCTTCAATACCTCAAACCTTCATTACAAGGATCATTCTTGCAGCCTTATAACTTTCACTCTGTGTCACTCTTTTTCAAGGGGACCATCAGCGTCTTCTGGTCTAACGTAACGGCGGCCAACGTGTTTGTGACACACACAATATCTGGGCTAGGGTCATGCGAAATTCTATTATGGCTATTGGCTCTCCATGAAAATTTGGGACCAATGTGAAACCTTTTTTTTTTTTTTCAGCACCGCCCACAGTCGTCGCCAACTGCTGCTCATTCGTCAGATAATACAAATGAACACATTATCTCTGAGAGCAGGTCCCCTGTTGAAACAGGCCGCTACTGTAAGTACCCAATGTGCGTGATTGGTGGTTGTTGTCTTTTTTGCTAACGAGGCGAAATAGCCAAGGGTAGTTGGATCCCTGATGGCGACACAGAGATGGAAGAGCAGCACAACTGAGCAACCGTTCACGCCAGGCCCGCCGTTTGTGGCCAAGGCCGGCAACTTGCGCGACCAGATCAGAGCCTCGTACATTGTCAACAAGGACGCCGAGTCCGCAACGGTCGCCAAGCACCAGGCCGCCGCCGACAACCTCCCCGGCTGGAAGCGCATGCTGGGCGAGAAAGTGATTCAAACGTTTTCGCTGGACATGGACCGAATCCGGTCCGGCGCCATTGCTGGCACGCTGTACTATGAAATGTGCAAGCACCAGGGCCTGCAGTTTGATAGCGAGCCGCTGTCGCCCACAGCAAAATTCTACTACGAGGACCTGCAGCTCCCTAAAACGTTCTCCCAGTGGTTCCAGATCACGGCCCTGCATGTCTGGATGATGTTTGTGAGGATGAGAGCTATGCCTAAAGCGATAGGAAGGGAGTACCAGCAGAAATTGGTCGATGCGGTGTTTAGCGACATGGAGAAACGGCTGGCGTATGAGGTACGCATCCGCAGCGGCAGCATCATTGAGCGCTACAAGAAAGACTTTAATCTGCAGCTGCGCGGATCTGTCATGTCCTACGACGAGGGGTTTTACCTGGACGATAGCACGCTGGCAGCTGCACTGTGGCGTAACCTGTTTGCAGGGCGCGCTGAAATCGATCCGACCCACCTCGAGCAGCTCGTCCACTACATTCGAACCCAGCTGTACGTGCTTCAAAATGTCAGTGATTTCGATTTTTCGCGTGGTCGATTCCACTTCATCAACCCTTCTCTCCACTACAAGCCCTTGTCTGAGGCCGACATTGCCGAGATCAAGCGCGTGGCTGCTGCCGCCAGAGTCGACTCCTCGGTCGTTAATCCCTCCGACAAGACCAAGCTCTCCACCGACGGATGGTAATATGTACATGATCCCAAACTCACTCTTGTAAATACAACTTGTAATACTCACACACTCACTCATATGTCCTCTTTTATTTGTTCATCAAAAAAAAATATATATGTCTCTAGTTAATTAGGCACCTTGAAAAACTTGATTTTTTTCTTGGCAAGCCAGTCAGAGTTGTCGTGCTGGCACGCCTTTGAAATCGCGTAGATCTCGTCCACAAACGCCGCCAAAAACGTCCCCGGTCCCCGCACCATCGGCAGAGCGCCCGCCTGCTCCCCCGCCATCGTGTACACCAGCAGCGCCGCCGCCGTGGCCAGAAACGCGTCCTCAGGCATCACGGCCACGCACGCCGAGATCACGGACCCTAGCGAGCACCCGGAGCCCGTGATGGCACCCATGTACTCGTGCCCGCTGTCGCACACCAAAACGTAGTGGCCCGACGGGTCCACCAGCACGTCTTGCGGGCCGGTCATGAGCACAGTCGTCCGGAACTTGGTCGCCAGCGACCGCGTGGCCGTGATGCGGGCCTCGAGCGACGAAGAGCCAATGCTGTCCACGCCCTGCACAACGGTGCCGCCTTCGGGCACGACCACGCCCGCCGCGCTGAAAATCTCGCCTTCGTTGCCCTTGACCACGTGGAAGACAGATGACTCCAAAAGGGTCTTGCAGGCTGACTTGCGGAGGTCAGAAGCACCAGCGCCGACGGGGTCGAACACCACAGGACGGCCCTGGCTGTTGTACTCGCGGATCGCGGCCAGGTACATTTCGACACCCTCGGGGCTCGGCATCCCCATGTTGACGAGCAGTGCTGCGCTGAGTACCTTTGAGAAGTCCTCGAACTCGTCAGAGCACTCGGACATGGCGGGGCTGCCGCCCACGGCCAGACTTACGTTAGCGCTGAAATTCTTGACGACGTCATTTGTGATATGATGCAGCAGCGGCCGGGTCTTGGCAACTTGCTTGAGCACCAAGGGAACCAGCGAGACGATTTCCTCGGTCGACGTTACACTGCTGATTTGTGCGGGGCTGTCTGACTCCCACGGGGCTTTGGATCGCACCAGGCGGGCTAGGGACTGGCTGGCGAGACCTGGGTTAGTGGACGCCATGATGCAGGACACGACGGCCACGCCGTCCAGTTTCCATTCGTGGTTGTACGGCGTCGATGCATATATAACACGCTGCACATTGGAGTGGTTGATCCCGCCAATGGCAACCGTCTTGGTGCGCCCTGCGTTGTGCTCCAGAATGCTTTTAAGTCCATACACGCCGATTGGCGCTTTAGCCAGAACCTTTGTCTGCGTCCCAAACACCGCTCCAATGCCGACATAGTTGGCTCCGTCCTTGATGGCCGCCTCCAGTTCCTGCACATCACGCACCGAGACCCCCACGATCTTGCTCGGATTATTCAAGAATCTGCGCACGCTTCCAGCGTCCATGTCATCTTGGCCCACATGCACACCTTCCGCATCAATTGCTAAAGCCACGTCGACTCGGTCGTTAATGATGAGCGGCACGCCGGCGGCGGCGGTGACTTCATGAACCTCCCGGGCCAGCTTAATGAAAGCGCGGGTATCTGCTGTTTTTTCGCGCAGCTGGACAATGGTTGTGCCATTGTTGACTGCCATTCTCACGTGCTCTACCACGGACGAGCCAGGTGGAACCATCCCCGAGTCCGTTACCAAATACACCGAGTAGTCTACTGTCATTGGGAGCTGTGATATCGAAAACGAGTTCTGTTGCGGCGATAGAGAGGGCAATTGCTGTGTCTGCTGCTGTTGCGTTAGAGTTAAGTAAGGCTGGAACCTCTGCTGATTCTGCGCTTGAGGGTAGTGCTTTTGGGGGGTGCTCACTTTTTTAATTTTGCCGTCTCCCTTAGCTTTAACCGCAATGGGGACGTACCCATGCGAGACCTGAGTCATTCCTTGGTCGTCATTTGCTGGCTGCTGTTGGGACACCCCAGCGCCTGGGTTCCCACCGGCGGGAGCTGTTGAGGTGCTTCTTGCTGAGTGCTGCTGCTGCTTTACGTCCGGGAACACATCCCTCAAGTTGATCCCTGTCGCCAGCGCGTGCTCACAATTATGCAGATGCATTCTCATGGTCTCATTGGGCCTTGCTCGCACCAGTTTCGAGCAGTAGTTGCACTGCGCTTTCTGGTCGACCTTAGTGTAGTGATCCCAGACGCCATGGCGTTTGCGGCCGCGTTTCTCGACGGACATCAAGTCCGAGTCGTCGACCGGTGCTATGTAGCTGTTGGACCCGGCTGCCTCCTGGCTGCTGGACGCGTAAAGTTCCGGTGGTGGCATTTTCAGCAATTGCAAGACTCAACCCAGTCGTTCAATTGTCGCGGAATTGTTGCGCGCTTGACAACAATAATAAATTTTAACGGTCCAGCAAAAATTGAGCAGCAAAAAAAAAAAGTTGTGAGGTGGTGGAAAAAAAGATGGATTTCATTTGTCGCCAGCATAAATTGCGCGCTTTTTAATTGCGCATAGCAGGAATTGTGCTGACTAATTTAATTGAACAGTATTAATCAGCGACAGGAAACAAGAGGAGTTGAATTTATTATCATGAAATGATCTCAATGGGCGATATTACTCGCTTGTTCAGATCAGTTCAAGATGTTTGGATGAGAAATGCTGACATGTCATTAATTGAAGAGAAATGAGTAAGGTGGAGACTGGTCTCAATTGATATTATTGATTAGGCTCATTATAATATATGGGACCAAAGTCAGTTGCAGAACCAGAATTAAACCCTGAGTACCTTAAAGTGGTCAGATATGTTTCATGTCTTTGGGTGCGAAGTGTGAACAATATATGTCCAGACCTCTGCAGGGAAGTAAAACTATACGGCATGAGCTATATGGTAGAGGGGATTCCTACAGCATCTCATGAAAGTCTCAGGTATACACATCTTGCCAGATCTCTCAGGAAGATTAGCTAGCACCACACGGTCTGCATTGTTTGTGAATTCCATCACATGAAGCATGCAGCTGTTTACTGTCATGAAGTCGTCTTGAATTCCAGTTGGACTCTTTATTTGATCAGAGTTATCTTGGCTTCTATTAAAGTTAGGTTGTATATATATATATATATATAGAAGATGCATGTATACCTTAGGGATGTGAGCCTAATTAATCAGAGTTCGCGCGGTCAAATTGCACAAGAGTTTCATCAATAATATTCAATAGACTGAACTCATGGGCATCAAGCAAGTGGTTTCCTGTACCTTGCTTCCTATTCGCATGCAGTACCATAAGTGCACTGCAAAGCCATGCCGTCACCCGTACTATGAAACCAGCCCTGTTGGAGCCATGAAGAATCGTGAAACAGTGCCGTTGAACTGTGTTTGAACTCTGAAGCAGTTCCTTTCAATTGATCTCTTTGACGCGGTGATCAAAGCCGTCAGTGGAATCAGAAACCCTGCCAGCCAAAGTCTTTGACATTAATCAATATTGATTGAACTCCATGCATGGTCTTGATCGCCTCTCTTAACCCGAATAGGAAGTTCATTTACGCGTTGGTATACACGAACTGCTGCCATAGATCTAACATTACACTACTGCAAGCAACGAGTCCAGCCTAGTTCCTCGTTATTCGTATTGAGGGCCGGCCAGCGATGATCTCGTACTAAAGTGTCATCTCTAAATCGTGGTCGGCGCCTTCAAAGACCCATCGTCGATACCACGGCTGGCAATTTCTATTTTACTGAGCAGCATTGCCAATTTGCACTGTTTTGGGCTGATCTAGTCTTACTAACCTCAGTCGGTCCCGCTGAGTAACAGCTCCTCTAAGCTTATAAGAGGACAAGAGATAACCAGCCATGACAACTGCCAGAAGATCAATACCGAACGAGGATCTACAGTTGATGCGGCCGTGCCCTTGTTGCACCTCTTGACCGTCCAGTTTACACGTTGAAACACTTTACCGTGGCATTTCACGCTTTCGTTAGAGTCTTTTATGGTTTTGAAGCATAAAACGGGCCTGTCTTTGTTCAAGGTTCACAGCTTAAATTTTATATTACTCTCGCACCTCTCTCCCTTCTTCCTCTTTCTTTCACCCTCCCCTTTGCTACTTCTTTGCACTGCCATCGCTCCTCTTGATACATGTATATAGATCTGTCTCGCTGCCTTTGCAGGTAATGGCCATCTAATTCACTTTAATAATAGGTCTCTACCTTTCCCTTCTGCGCTCCATCATGGCCTCGCTACAAGGAACGGCTCTTTTGAGCTTGAAGAACCATATTCTAGTGTTCCACTCCGATTCTCTGTATATATACCTTGAGACTCTTGCGAGCTCAACAGATGACGACGCTGCTGATAATAATAAGCCTACGACAGTGGACTTTCCGCTTCACTCGCTGGAGCCCTTAACTGTTATCCGCAACCTCCTTCTTTGCTGTCCAGCTCCAAACACACTGGCAGTCTTCCAGTTCCAACCTCATGTGACTTCAGGAGCACTGTTGCCTCCCTCTCTCGTAGGGGAATGGTTTATACCTAGCCATCTCAGGATCTCAGTCGCCAGCTGGATGTTTCTAGAGTCCTCCTGCCCTACCTCCGATCTGCTTCAACATCACGCACTGCTGGGTACAAGAGACGGTACCATCTTGCGCTTGGATATGCAGCACCCAGGGGCCCTAGTTTCTGTAGATATAGATGGCACGCCGTCCCCTATGTTCCAACAAGCAACAATTTCCGCCATAGCCGCAGCACCCTGTGGTGACGGATATTACGCTGTGGGGTACGCTTCTGGTAGAATTGCCATCATGCAAGAGGTAGGCAGTGAGCTCAAAACGACACACATCATAGAAACCTCGCAAAAAGTCCTTGCTCTCTCATGGCACTATTCGTCCAAAGACAAGGCGACGCAAAGTCTGGCCACGCTGCGCGCGGGCAGTGACCGTTTACACATTTATACGGTCAGCGTCGCGAAGGACACAACTCCCCCAAGAAAAATCAGAGACATTCCACTTCCCAGAGGCGAGTCGATTCCATCGATGTGCTCCAAGTTTCTTCAGTGGAGCAAAAGTGGTAAAGTGACACGCGTCTCGGATTCGGGTCTGGTTGTTTCCGATGTAAGAACCAAAAAAGTCTCAACCTGCTCGATTCCACTCCCGCCTCCGGTGATTGCGCTGGATGTCAAGAGCTCGAAAGGTAAAGTATGGGTGATAGACAGCGATGGAGTATTAAGCTCATTCAACCTGCTAGATGGGCTTCTCCTGCAGTCAACTGGCCTTCCATTCTCACTCATGCTCGAATCTCCTACCATTCTAGACTCGCCTGTTATATTTTTCCAGCGGCCGGCCCAGGTGAATGCAGTAGTCTACAAAAACAAGCGTGCTTTGAAAAGCCCCACCCATGAATCTAGCTCCGATCATTCTCCTACTTTGGCGTCTCCAACTTTTTCGAAGCATAACCCTTCGCCAAACTTTAGCCGTCCGAACAGACACAAACCATCCAACTCAGCATCGTCATGTATATCTGCCTCGTCTCCCCTCACAGCGGCAAGCCCGCACCAGGCGCACGCGCCTTTAAATGTTTATACTTCTCCAACTTTTTATTCGGCAATGACTCCAGACAAGGCAACATTGCACTCCCTCTTTACAACTGTCACAAAAACGCTTTTAGAAATGCCTCATCAACAACCCGTACCAGAATTCATTCCGTCACTTTCGACCAGTGACCAGTATGCCATATCAGCTATCTTTGGAGGGGTCTACAGTACCGCTCTGTGCCTGGGTGGAATTCTAGAGATTTTGCAGTATTCCATCTCACAGTATCCCGGTAGCTTCAAATCGCTTGTTTTCTCGCTCTTTCTGTCAGACCTTTCATTGGCCCAGCTTATTGCAACCCTTGCTAAGCTTCCAGACGAAAAGCACTACTCCGATCGCTTTGTCTTTACGCTCCTCTCAATTGCCAGCATTGCGGGCGGGCCGCGCGATTCACCTGTTTCCAGCATCACATCTACTGGGGTCAACACGAGCACTCAGCTTCGCTACAATTTGGAATTAGTGAGCTTGGTACAAGAAATGCTGAACGCGCAAGACGATCTACCATCTGATGATATTCATTTGATCTGTTCCTACATGGTATCCCTAGGATATTATTTGGAAGCACGGCAAATCTATTTAAACTCTTACTTTTTCTTGGAGGCGTTTGTCGTATCACTTATTGGCAAATTAGAGTTTCTCTCCGTACTGCATCAGTGGTGCCTGTTCCTTCGTGCCAATTCCCAGAATCCAAATCCTGTCAGCTATCTCAGTGAGATATGCAGCAAACTAACCAGACATTCAAGCACCAGCACCAACAATAGCAGTCTCGACGACTTGCAAATTACTGCCGACACCTTGAGCAACCAGTACGCCAACTCCATGCGTATCTCCGACTCCGCTGTGTCCGAAGACATTACCATATTTTCTCCTGAGCTGGTTTCGACCGAGTACACGACAGCAGGACCTGATGGCCATGCCACTAAACCCGGCATTTCTCACAATCGGATTTTGCTTATGTCAACCCCCAAACACCACTTACCCCGCGCTCAAGCCTTTCCTCCATCTTCATCGTCTTCCTCGCCCGACACACATCAGGCATATACTCCTGTCATCCCCGCTACGCGCCATTATTAGTTTTCACTTTTAGTTAATATTATCTTTGTGACGTAGGTTTTGTACGTTATATATTTATTTATTCTTTCTGCTCTGAAATCTTGTGCCGAAATTTTAGGGGTGCTCTTATATATCAAGTGCACGAGCAACCAATTTTTTTTTTTTTGACATATGGTCATGAGCTTTATATCTTTATATCTTTATATCTTCTTTTCAGGTCAAAGATTTCAACTTTCTCCAACTTTACATGCTATAGAAGTCTTATACTGCAATAAAGATGGCATTTACAATTGATTCCGTGTTTGAGATACTGAAATGGACAGCGTTCAACCCAGTTCTTTGCTGGAGTGCTGTCTACGCTCAACCCCAGCTTGGTCTTTTCGGGTATGTCGTAACACAACGATCTGATATACAACTAACATTATAGCGCGGATATAATCCACATGTTGCTGCTGGTTTACAGTATTAGTGTTACAGCTGTGGTTTTCGGGACCTTCTTGGACCACTGGATGAGGAGATCCACTGTCAAGCTCGACCCCAAGAAAGACTTGATTGTGATTACTGGCGGCGGAAGCAAAAGGGGAATTGGCCACTGCATGACGCTGAATTTCAGAGCCAGAGGGTTTAGTGTTGCTATCATCTCAAAGGACGTTGAATGGGAGGCTAACGACCACGCCATCCAGTTCTTCATCTACGATGTGCGGGACCCGGCTGAGCTACGCAAAGCGCGTGCTGAGCTTCTGGCCGCCTTTCCAGGCAAACAGCCGACTGTACTTATTAACAACGCCGGTATTGCGCACAACAAGACGGCCCTTGATATGACGGAAGAGAAAATCAGAGCCGTTATTGACGTCAACCTGCTCGGTGCGATCTGGTGCACAAGGACCTTTTTGCCGGACATGAGGGAGGCTCGGCGAGGATACATTGTCAATATTGCCTCGGTGCTGGGCACTGTTGGCGTGGCTCAAGTCAGTGCCTATTGTGCTTCCAAGTTCGGTCTCATTGGATTCCACGAGTCTCTGACGCACGAAGTCAGTAACCCCTACAAGTACTACGCCGCCAAAAAGGTCGACATTTCTACGCTTCTTGTCACACCTGGCCACATATCAACTGGCTTATTTGAAGGGCTTTCAATGCCCAGCGCGTTCTTCACTCCAGTCTTGACTCCCCAGTTCGTCGGCGATGCTATTGTGGACGCCGTCTGCAACGGCGAAACAGGAACGCTCAGACTTCCTTTCTTCACCAGGCTCACCTGGGTAACACGCGTCATTCCTGGCTTCATCATCGAATACTTCCGCATGGTCGCAGCAATGGACAAGTCCATGGATTCGTACGTTGGAAACGAGATGGGTCAATAATCAGTAGACATATATAGACACTTGCAATGGACCTCTCTGTCATAAAAGAGCCCGTACCCTCACTCCACGTGACTTTTTGTTGCTCCAACTTCTCTTCCTCCTCTTAGATTGTTTAATTCCTACCACGACCATTTCTCTCACGAGAACGTCTCAGTTGCAGCATCTTGTAACCGGGCATCTCGCATGTCGAGTATAGACAGACTCTCTCTCATTAAGCACTTTTTGTATTTTGTGACAATATTGGAATCCCGATGACCGACTCATTCAAGTTTGACGTCAACGTGCCTGCCTTTGTGCCTGGCGGCAGCAGCGAGCTCAAGAAGGCATCCCCGCAAGGGTCCCAGGAACAGCTCGCACCAAAGGGTCCCAAGAACAGCAAGCGCAGCGGCCGCAAATTACAGAGTCAGGCCAATTCTTCAGACATGCAGCGCAGCAGGAACCGACCCCCGAAGGGCACCGGCGCCGACAGCAACCGACGTGCGCCCCAGCAGCTACAGCAACAGCGGCATGGCGACAGCGGATGGGATTTGGAGGATTACATCGAGGAAGCGGACTTGGTGCCGCTCAACAGAAACAAGCGCGGGCAGGTCTCGCTCACGCATTTACTAGACTTTTCGCATGGCAGCAGCAGCGGAGGCGGCGGCGGCCCTAGGCACGGACCAGGGTCGTACGACTTTAGGCGGGGCAGCGGGGCACGCAGACCCCGCAGGGACAGTAGCAGCAACCATTGCGGCTTGTACGCCATCAGCAGCAACCATCCGCCGGCCGACAAAACAACATACATAAACACGACCTGCCGGTTTGTGATGGATCCGCGGAACAGCGAGCTGTACGAGCCGCTGCTGGTGGATCCGGATATACCGGTGCCGATGGAAAAGGTGATGCGGGTGCTGTCGCGCCCGTCGGCATGCCCGATCTGCTTGGAAGACGTGCCGAAAGCACCGCGCATGTTGAGGTGCGGTCACATCATGTGCTTGGCTTGTTTACTCCGGTATGTGGACTCAGTGCAGGCGCAAGTGCCAATAGCGCCTGCAGTTTCGCCGACGATTGGCACGGCGTTCAGTGCACAGCAGCCTAAGAAACCGCCACCGGTCGAGTGCCCGCTCTGCTTTGAGCGCATCAAAGTTGAGCACGTGAAACCGGTTTCGTTTATAGTGTTCGATGAACGGTTTGAGCTACCCAAGGAGGGCCAGGACATTGTGGTGAAACTTATGTTTCGGCCGCAGGGCGAAGCCAACTCGATGCCCATGTCGGATCTGGCCGAGCGCCCTGTTAGAAAAAGTGCCTTTTTGCAGATGCCGATTATACACGGAGATGGACCGGACATGGCCGACTACTCGCGTCTGGTGCAAGCGTCGCACGGATACATTACCAAGGAGCTCGAGCGCGAGATCAAGGATCTGGATCAACAGAAACAAGAAGAGCTAGTACTGTACCAAGACGAGTCGCTGACGCGGTTCAATAGGGAGGCCATCAGCAAGATCAGGCGGCTGGTGTTTGAGACCAACGAGGTGTTTGAAGAGGTGCAAGCGCAGGAGCTGGCGCAGGAGCTTGCCCAGACATCGCTACGAAACAACGACAAACCATTGCATGTGGACGAGTACGACGACAACACGGCATACTTTTACTACCAAACGGCGTTTGAGTCCGAGATCAAGTACTTTTTGGCGCCGCTGGACGTCAAGATTCTGCGCAGCGAGTATGGCGGCAGCTACCGCGGCCTGCCGAGCTCACTGGTGGTGCATGTGGACAATATAGTGTTTAGCAACTACGTGAATGACGAGCTGCGCAAGCGGCTCAAGTACATGGACAAGCTACCGACGGGCACGCAGGTTGCGTTTCTGGAGTGCCAGTGGACAGCGGACGGTGGCGTGGTCTCGGCTGAGACACTGGACAAGTTTGCAAAGGAAATCGGCAAGCGTCGCAAACTCAAGGCTGACAAACGGCATAGGGAAAACAACTTGTCGCGCCGCATTCAGCGGCAGGAAAAGTCGTTGCTTCGAGAGGACTTGTTGAGAGAATCAGGTGTCGACATTGGGCCGGCCAGCGGCGGGGCTGCAAGCGCTACTAGCAGCATGCACGACTCGTTTTTAGAACCGCCATTGCCCAGCGCCGAACCCAGCATTGATACATCTGGCCCCTCAGCATCCGGACCGGGGGCAGGGGCCGGGGGCCGCAAGATGACCAAAACGGTATGGGGCACCAGCGTTCCCGAGCAAGACACGCGCGGCATTCTGAGCGTCGAGGAATACTACGGCAGCGGCGGAGCCGGAAGCAGCTCTGGTTTAGAGTACGAGCCTCCTTCTGGAAACTACGCGTGGGCCGATTTCTCGGCGCTGACTGGGACGGTAAAAGTTGCTGAGAGCCAGGAAGGATCTGGCGGTGGCAGTAGTAACGGGACCAGAGGGCGCAAGAGCAGGAAGAAGCTGTTACTGAGCAGTACGAGTGGAGGGCGGTGAAAGATTTTTTTTTTTTTTCTTTTTTCTTTATTCTTGGGTAGCATTAACTTACACTTTGAAACTAGAAAGACCATAAAAATAATAGCATCATCAATTTTTTTTTGTTTTTTTTTTCACAAAGCTTGTAGAAGATGGAACTATGTTCATGATAGCTAGTATTTTAAAGAGGGTGCAAGTATACCTGTACCCATGTTCTTAAGTTGAATGTGAAAGTCGAAATGGTTTCAAAGTTGGTAAGGACAAGGGTGTGCTTATTCATTTTAAGCTTGTTTTAAGCTTAATTGGGATTGGGATTTTGGTTTCGGTTACAAAATGCACCAAAACGAACTGCAAGCTGACCTTCCATGGAAAGCTTAGTTCTAATGCTTATAGGCTTGATCAGAAACCAGGATTTTGGTGCCTTTCGTGTAGAGAGGTGAATGGGTGCAAGTTCAGAGGAGCCTGGATTATTCTGCCTAGCTTCTCAATTATAACCTGTAACCTCAAAGTATATATCCAATCAGCAGGATTTATGTTCGCTACTTGCTGTACTGTTTTTGAATTTAAAGCTCACTCGCATCGGCTGAACCGGATGATCTTTCCCTGAATAGGAGCGTCTCTAAGTACGCCAACCAACACCTTAAAGTCGGCTATTTAAGCCGCTGTTTGTCTTGCCATATATCTATATTACATTAATATTGACCTTAAGACAATAAATACCTGGAATCAATCAGATCAAACCGCCGGCTTCTTCTAACTTCCGAATGCCATACCATTCTGCCGGTTACAAGTCTCGTCAGCTCGCAATGAGCTAACACTGCATCAGTTGTCATTTTGGTTATCTGACAGATGGGCGGGGTTTTTCTAAGATATTTCATGAAGCTGCGTTTTCATACCTGAGTGAGATCAAGAGCTATAGGCAGCTGAGGAAGTTGGTCTTATTTAGTTTGGTTTAGTCTTAGTGAACCCTTGTTAACAAATTGCTACTTCCATGGGTACCCTTTCAATCGTACTACTTTTCAGGGTGCAGGCTGCCTAACCAAACTACGACCTGCTGCTCGTCCTCTTTTCCTCCTTAGGCATTAAACTGGTGGTCTGTGTTCGCAGCTGTGAGACCAATAAGGGGGATCTTCGTGCTTTTTTGCGCTTTGGCGCGCGCGGGTCTGTGTGCTACACCAGTTTGAAAGCACAGAGCCCCACAATAGTTCTCTCCACAACTGATTAATAATTAAGAATTGATATATATATATATATATATATAATAATAATAATAATAATAATAATAATAGCGCTGTGGGGGCAGAGGCCACTCAATTTGGAGATGAGGAAAAACAGAGGCATATCTCGCTAATGCGGGCCCTGCTGGTGGACTTGCCTGCCTTAGACGAGATTTTTTTTAGCATATATATATATATGGATGAATTCACACGGATCGCTTTTGTGTAACACTGTAGCACTAACATCAGTACAAACCCGCTTTCTTTCTGTAAAACAAAACATTTCAGACTCAACGGTGCATGGTGTTGCACTGCTCTGCGCTGTCCATTTCTTCTGTTTTCTTGATATCATATGGATAAATCGTATGATGATGTATGTTGCGAGCAGGCAAGCATGTACATACATCTAGATCTACTGCAACTGCGCGCTGTACAAGTGCATATATATATATATACCGTAATGTACATGTTTATAAGTGTTATAAGTGTAACCGTATATATATACATGTATTATGAGCTCTGCTCCCTGCCCTGATGTTGCGCATTAAGCCCCTACAGCTAGGTGGGTTTACGCTGGCTCTTCACGACTGGGGAGTCTTTAGTTCTACACTGGTGAGAATGGACCGTTATTAAAAAGGTCCGTGCAATGGTGAGCTGGTACTAAATTAGAAACGATTATTATTATTTTTTTTTCATGATAGCTAATTAAATATGATATATATGTGATAGATAAAAAAACAGAGTAAAGCAAGGTATAAAAGAAAAAGGCATTAGAATCATGAGCAACAGCGATAAGCACAAACAAGACAAAAAAGAAAGCAAAAGGGAAAAAAAAATTACAAATAAATGAATAGAGAAAAAGAAGGAGACAAAGATTTTTGACAATTGACAGCTGGGGAAGTTTTTTTTATTTATTTTTTTGACGCCTTGGGCGGATGGCTCACGTCGTGGCAGTACGCCACGCACACTCGCTGGTACTGCTCGCCCGGGCTCTGGAACTTGACCAGAATCGTTCCTCCGCAGTTGTGCAAGTCCGGGTCCGTGAACTCCATCTCGCCATTTGGCCCCTTCTTCTTCTGCCGCCACGGCAGCGCCGTGCTCTGCGAGCACAGGTATTTGTGCGTCTCTCCAGACTTGAAAACGCGGGTCGACCGGTGGTTGTAAGAGTAGTTGTCGACGGTGCGAACTTCTTTGATCAGCATGTTGGCCAATGCGCTCCGACCTTCAGGCGAGAGAAAGCGGTCGCTGTCGACGGTCTCGTGCGTGGCCCGGTCACCGATAAAGTGGAGGTCGAGGTAGAAGTGGACACACACCAGGGGTGCGTTACGGACCCGTCGCGTGTGGATGCATTCTGCGAGCTATAAGAAAGAAAAAAAAATAGGTTAGATGAATAAAGTTTTTTTTGTGTGACAAAAACTTACAGTGGACTTTAATTGCTCGTATGAGCCCACCCGGTAGATTTCTTGCACTGCTTCCGATTTGGCGTCTTCGCCCTTGCGCCGGTAGTTGCGGCAGTGCTTGCAATTGTTGTTGAAGAAGCCCGTCGTGCTTGCAAATTCGACCGCCGGTTTCAGCAGTGCGCACTTTTTGCAGTATAGGAAATGTGGCTCCTGCGCCGACGTGCTTTCAAACGCTTGAAACAGGCTGTTGTTAATGTCGGGTGTCGGCGATGTCGACGACGACGGGTGCGAGTACGCCATCTGCGCGGGCCCGTGCAGGGCCGGTGGCGGCGGCGCCTGCGACCAGTGCATGGGCGGTGGATGCTGCTGCTGCTGCTGCTGCTGGGGATGCTGCTGGGGATGCATCATGGCTGAGGTGGTATCAAGCTGGTGGGGGCTAAGGTGCGGTTGGGCAGCACCGTAGTGTGTGTATTGCAGTTGGTACTGGGCAGCGGCGGCGGCAGCAGCGGCGGCAGCAGCAGCAGCCGCAGCAGCCGATCCCGCGCCGCCCGAGTCGTAGCGGTACTGCCCGTGAGCGTTGTTGTACTGGACAGTCGCAGGGTTCACAATTTCAGGTCTCACAGACGGCTGTTTCCAGAGCTGAGCAGCGACGGGCGAGGGTGTCGACGCTTGTTGTGGCATGGTGGGCAGACCTGGGTAGCCCGCGCCAGGCAGCTGGCGCGAGTTGGACAGGTTGTAGACGGCGTTATAATGGCTCATGAAGGACTAGAGGGGTCGGTCTGTTAAGGAGAGAAGAAAAGAAGGAAAAAAAGGACGATTCAGGGAGGGTGGTAATTGATTTATATATATATATAAATATGATGTAAAAATAATAGGCAGGTAGAAATATTTCTTTTTAATTATGGATCGTGCGTTTTGGCTGATAATAGACTGATCTTGAGTTCCAGGATTGAAATATAAATTTCTGTATAGGAATATATATGATGTTAATTGAACTTGGTTGTGCGTGTGTCACAAGAAAAACACCCGGTGTCCCGCCAGGTTTTTTTTTTCTTTGAAAAAAAAACTTGCCAGAAACCATATGGAAATCGAATTTTCATTTTCAAGGACCCGAAGTGCAACACTGCCCGAGTAATCAAGACCCGACCGACGACGACGACGACCATACGGTAAAAGTAAAGACCCGCGGATATTTATTTATAACCCCATACATATATATATTCAGGTTCAACGGTTTAGTCTGGGTTAGTCCAAACCACATTTTGTTAGGGATTAACCGGTTCATAACCACGTTTAACCACACTTGCGCCAAGCTTTTCAGTGTTAATTCAGAAAAAGGTGGGTTAACCTACCTCACCCACTTTGAGCAAAAGCAATTATGGTATTTTATGCATGAAAAAAACTAAAATCGAACGATTCTCATGCAACTATTTGACTGGAAATTGCCCAAAACAGTAATTTCTCTATACAACGCAACATTTAATTACCTAATCATATGCAGAATGTTTTGATGGAAACGGATTAGCGTCATAAAAAGAAAAGTGGCAGTTTTTTTTTTTTTTTTTTTTTTTTTTTATAAAATTTCTGCCACCAACCCCCCCCATCCACCAACCACGTGAATCTTCATAAGTCTCGTGTGTACCTTGTGCCTGGACCTTTTTATTTCGCTTCGGTTTTCATGTCCATACAGACATCTCCCATAGCAGTATCTTCAATGTGGGTTTATCGTGTCTCAACCATCTTGAATTTCATTAATTCACCAAAATTATTTTGGCAGCAGATGACTATTGATTGGGTGGTGCTGTGGGCCCATCTTCATTACTTCGCTAGAGATTTATCATATATATATATATATATATATGTCATAAGCTATAACCCTTTTGTATCACCAAATAATGTATATATATGGAAAACCTGGATATATATAATATATCATCAAATTCTTTGCTGAGACCAGACTGCCTGATAATTATTGATTATGCTCAATGCTGCTGCTGTGGAAAGATCCAAATCTCTTGGTCTGTTTAGAGGTAATGACTGCCCGCAAGCCCTGCTAATCGCCAAATCCAGAGGCAGGCAGCCCCAAGCAGCTATACCATCACTGAGACTCTAGCTATGAAACCTACTCTAACCGCATATTTGGAGAGATACCTTACAGCACCAGAATTGCAGCAGCTCAAGTGACAAATCTTGCATATATAGCATATATATACCTACCAGGACTTCAGGCTTCAGGTTTGTTTGATGATAAAAGTGCATTGAAAAATTCAAAGAACTCAAGTGGGCTGCCTATAGGGTGCATAGAAATACAGGGCTAAATTTATTGCACTTAAGAATAAGCTCAAACACGGCTGTGCTCTGGAAGCGAAAGCTTTGGTTGTATGCGGACGCAATGGACTGGTCTCAAGTTTAGATAAATTCTTGAGCTTACATCCCGCATTGTTTTTTTTTGCGTATATGTGATCTATAGCAGTTTATATATCTCATATGGATGATAGCTAGTATAATCTAGACACCGACAGGCTGTAATGCACTGTGCGATTCTGTAGTCCAAGAAATCTACGACATGGACAGACAAAGAACACACTATTTTTCCTTTTCTGTATACCCTTTTTGCCACAATTTCACTTTCGAATCGCGGGGCCAAAACCTCAACAATGGCACACTATTGCCTTAGTCTCAGTATCATATATATCTGGAGAGCGAGCGTTCGGAGAGAGTCGGGGGAGGGGAGGGGATGCTGCGCTCCTTGGGTTGGCAGGAATATTCAAGTGTACCCGCCCATTTGGATCTGATCTGTAGTCATTCATGTAAATGAGTCCTCTCTCTTCATTAGTTGCATCATCATGATCTATAGATTTCTATAGTCCTATGACTGACCACCTCGGCCTATATATCAAAGTGTGTCTTGCGTGCTGTACTTGTCCCCACCTATTACAAGTTTGCGAGATTGTGCTATAAACCCTTTCAATTTTTTCCAAGACCGCGCAAACCGCCGGCCGTCGCTTAAGTTTGTTGAAAATAAATTAAAGTGAGACGTTGAGTCCGCACTGTTGGGTTGGTTCATGTTTTGGAATACGGAATACAGAGGTAGGGATGAAGGTATTGAGGGCTGGCTCGGCCACAATATGGTTTGAGGTTGAGCTTGAACTATGCGTGATATAAGCTATAGCTTAGCGTGGGGATAGGATTAACAATGGAAATTACAATAGCATTATAGATAGAAGAATATGAATTGGATAGACTTGCATAAGGATTGGACTGGTCCGAGGAGTATAAACAATTTCCTGGCTAGCGTGGACTTGGTGAAACAATATTGAGATGAGGAGAGATGCACTTTGGTCCTGCAGATTTTAGTTTGGCAATTTGACGTTACAGTGAGGTTGATTCCAACGTGAATAATGGCTTATCCATACAAGTCAAAATGTAATGTAGGAGCAAGATCTGGTTTGTGACGTATACTTGAGATATCAGTTGCAATGAGGGGTATCGCAACCAATAGCTGTGCAAGCAAGCAAAAGATAGTCTTTCTTGCTCACTGCTCTTCTCAATAAGCTGCAGTTGCACAAGGTTTGTATTTTACAGTCAAATATTTTTTGACCTTAAATTTGTGTTAATCTTGGCATAGCTGTAGATATTATTGACATCACATTTTCCATCTGAGATCGACTGGCGCTGTTTATATTCATGAAACTAGATCGACAAGACTGATTGATCAGACATTTACCCATTTAATCATATCTCCCCCTGATTTTTAGACTAAGGTATAAGCTGAGAAGCCATCTCAGTTATATATGTGTCTGCTTTGACCCGCTTTATGCAATGGAGGCAAGAAGCCCTGTCGATCATTTTGTCCTCAACAAAAAAAATAGTTCTATATCTTCAGAGAAACCAATCACAATATATATTCTAAATTATCCCTTTATCTTGACTTTATTTTTTTTTTTTCTAATATTATGCTGTTAACTGAGCCAAGCATATTTTTAACGCATGGTACAAACCCAGCACCCAAAGCAGCATGGACCTACACAACAGAACACAAACCACGCAAGATTCAGAACTTACAAACTCTTGTATAATGCACGATGCTTGCCTAATCCCAAGTTATATAGAGTTAAAAGCTAAGAGCTGATCAATTGGTAGTATGCATCAGGTAGATATCCGTGAACTTATAAGCAGGGAAATCAAGATTCATGGTTTTTGGGTTTGGTTTGGCGTGCTTTTTTTTGCACGCAACCATATGGACAGAATTTGGGATGGTGTTACAAAGATGCACAAAAGAAAGAAGCTGTACTGGCTCCAACAAACAAGGATAGCCTATAGACTGCTTATGATATCTATTTTAAATATGCGCGTGCAGAAAATTAAAAAAAACCGGTGTTCTGAGCATGGGTTAGAACCTAGAGGCTTTGGGCAATTTTCCAATCAAACATTTCATGATTGGATTTCACGGTAAACAAGCAATAACGCAGAGGAATTGAAGTGTATGATGAACATCACTCTAACATCAAACGCTTAGCCTGCAGCTGCTGTCAGCAAATCTCAATTTGAAACTTCTCAAGAGAGTGGAAAATCTTTGAAAGAAAATAGAGGATTTGGGGAAAATCTTGATCCTTTTCCTTTATACTATTGTCATCTGTGATATTCTTGCCCCTCCTAATGCCCCCTGCAAGTGATCCCCCACCAGCGCCTTTTAGGAAAAGACCTTTGAAAAGGGGGTTTTTTAGAAGAAAAAAATATTATTAACAACAATATAGTAGCAATTGATACCAAGTACAATGTCTGGATGACTTTTTTGGAGCGTAACATTCAAGCGTGTGCTCGGCACTCTCTGCTTGCTAAATTTTTTGGTCAGTAAAAGGGGTGCGTTACCCAATCGTTATGTGCAGGATTTATAATCATTACATTTATCAACAGTCTATAGTTTATATATATATTTAATTCAGATCTAGGATTGTAGTCACAGTCAGCAACGTCGTCGAGTTCCCGAAATACCTAAAAAACGCCCGTGAAGCCGTCACTGTGGCCGACGCTGTCCTTGTGCTGCTGCTATATGCTCCCGGATTATTTCCTGGCCCGGTGCCGCCCAGCACACCTCCAATCGCCATACACTGAGAATAATTCGGGTTTACCCGAATACACTCGCTTCCCAACTGGCAGCACTTGGCCCCCAGGTAATCATTCCCGCCGCACTGCCCATAAAATGGGGCGCAAGTGAGGCCGGTTTCTGGGTCGGTTGAAGTGTTGGGCAGAGGTATACATTGGGAGTAATAAGGCGAGTTGTAGGTACAAGTGGAGCCCAGAGAGCAGCAGGTGGGACCGTTCCAGCCGGTGCCGCCGCATTGGCCGTACCAATATGCGCAGAAGGAAACTTGAGGAGGCGATGGCGAAGTTGAGGTAGAAGACGTGGACGACGTGGAAGACGTGGACGACGTGGAAGACTTGGAAGACGTGGAAGACGTGGAAGACGTGGACGTCTTGGAAGAGGTAGAAGAAGACGTGGAAGACGTGGAAGACGTGGAAGACGTGGAAGACGTGGACGTCTTGGAAGAGGTAGAAGAAGACGTGGAAGACGTGGACGTCTTGGAAGAGGTAGAAGAAGACGTGGAAGACGTGGACGTCTTGGAAGAGGTAGAAGAAGACGTGGAAGACGTGGAAGACGTGGAAGACGTGGAAGACGTGGAAGACGTGGACGACGTGGACGACGTGGACGTCGTGGACGTCTTGGAAGAGGTAGAAGACTTGGAAGACGTGGACGACGTGGACGACGTGGAAGACGTGGAAGTGATAGAAGTGGTGGAAGACGTGGACGACGTGGAAGTGTTAGAAGAGGTGGAACTACTGGAGCTGCTGGAGCTGCTGGAGCTACTGGAACTGGAGGACTGAGAAGAACTGGAAGAGGAAGAAGAGGTGGAGCTGCTGGAACTAGAGGACTGAGAAGAACTGGAAGACGAGGTAGAAGTGGAGCTGTTGGAGCTGCTGGAAGTGCTGGAAGTGAGTGATTGAGAGAAACTGAGAGAGGTAGAAGTGATGGAAGAGGTGGAAGGGTCAAAAGATGTAGAGGAAGTGCTGGAGGTCGTGGGCTCAGACGAGGTAGAGGAGTCAGAGGAGGTAGAAGTAGTGGACTCAGAAGATGTGGAGGAATTAGAGGTGGTAGAGGCGGAGGTGGAAGAGTTAGAGGTGGTAGTCGAGGTGCCGGTGGAGGTGGAGGAGTCAGAAGAGGGGGAAGAAATGGAAGAGGCGGAAGAGATGGAAGAGCCAGAAGAAGTAGTGGAACTGAAGGTAGTGGAATTAGAAGAGGTGGAAGAAGTGGAGGACTCAGAAGACGAGGTAGAAGTGGTGAACTCAGAAGACAAGGTAGAAGTAGTGGACTCAGAAGAGGTGGACTCAGAAGATGTGGTAGAGGTAGAGGTGGAACCGTCAGAGGAGGTGCTGGAAGTGCTGGAGGTAGTGGAGTCAGAAGGGGTGGAGGACTCAAAGGAAGAGGTGAAGCTAATGGACACAGATGAGGTAGAAGAAGTGGAGGACTCAGAAGACGAGGTAGAAGTGATGGATTCAGAAGAGGTGGACTCAGAAGATGTGGTAGAGGTAGAGGTGGAAACTTCAGAGGAGGTACTGGAAGTGCTGGAAGTGCTGGAAGTGCTGGAGGCAGAAGGGGTGGAAGTGGAAGAGCTAGAGGTGGTGGTCGAGGTGCCGGAGGTGGAAGATTTAGAAGAGGTGGAAGAAATTGAAGAAGCGGAAGATTCAGAGGAGTCGGAGGAATCAGATGAATCAGAAGAGTGAGAAGAGCCAGAAGAGTTGCTGGAGGTGCTAGTGGAATTAGAAGACGAAGTAGAAGAAGTGGTGGAGGTGGTGATGTCAGAAGAGGTAGAAGAAGAGGACTTGGAAGTGGTGGATTCAGAAGAGCTGAAAGAAGTGGTAGGCTCAGAAGTTGTGGAGGACTCAGAAATGGTAGGAGAAGTGGTAGACTCAGAAGTTGTGGAAGAATCAGAAGAGGAAGAAGAAGTAGTGGACTCAGAAGAGGTGGAGGTGAAGGTGGAAGCGTCAGAAGAGGTAGAAGAAGTGGTAGACTCAGAAGAGTTAGAAGGAGTGGAGGACTCAGAAGAGGTGGAGGAATCAGCCGTGGTAGAGGTATGAGTGGAAGTGTCAGAAGCAGTAAAGGAAGTGGAGGAGTCAGAACTGGTGCTGGAAGTGCTGGACTCGGAAGAAGTGGAGGAATCAGAGGTGGTAGAGGTGGAGGTGGAAGAGTCCGAGATGGTGGTCAAGGTGGAAGAGTCAGAAGAGGGAGTGGAACTGACGGTTGTGGAATCAGAAGAGGTGGAGGGAGTGGAAGACTTAGAAGTTGTGGAGGAATCAGAGGTGGTAGAGGTAGTGGATTCAGAAGTGGTAACCTCAGAAGTTGTGGATGAAGCAGAGGAGGTAGAGGTAAAGGTGGAAGCGTTAGAGGACGTGCTGGAAGTGCTGGACTCAGAAGAGGTGGTAAAGGTGCTGGCGGAAGTGGAGGAGTCAGAAGTGGTAGAAGAAATAGAAGAAGCGGAGGTAGAGATCTCAGAAGACGTGGAAGAATTGGAAGATCCAGACAAGGTAGAAGTGGAGGAAGAGGCGGATCCAGAGGTGCTGGAGAACGAGAGAGAGGAGGAAGAAGCGGTGAACTCAGAGGTACTTGAGGTGGAGTTAGCAGAGGTGGAAGTATTAGAAGATTTAGAAGGAGTAGAGGTAGAGGACTCAGAGGACGGAGAAGAGGTAAAGGGCTCCGAAAAAGTGGAGGGGATGGAAGAACTGGAAGAGTCAGAAGAGGTAGATGAAGTGGTGGAGGTGCTAGATGTGGTAGAGTCGGAAGACGTAGAAGACGTAGAGGAGGAGAATTCAGAAGAAGTGGTAGAGGTGCTGGAGGTGGCGGATATAGAAGAGGAGGTGGAGGTAGGAGTGGACAATGTACTGGAATTAGAAAAGGTGGCAGATATGGCGGGGGAAATAGAAGATGTAGATGACTTGGTAGTTTTAATTCTGATGGACTTTGTTTTAGAGGTTAAGGTCTTGGTCGAATTCATTTTTGTGAGCCTGGTTTTGGAATGAAGGGTCTTGATCGCGTTGGGTTTGGACGACTGTAGAGTCAGGGACAGTGTCAATCTAGTAGAACTCGAGGAAGTCGAAGTTGTCGACGTCAAAGTTGAATTTGTGACATCTAAACTTGTGGGAGTCGAACTTGGGGAACTCAAAATCGAACTGGAACCTGAAGTAGACCTTGTGGGACCAAGAGTTGAACTTGTGGAATCCAAAGTCAAACTTTTGGGATCCAGAATCAAACTCGAGCTTGAAGGAGGACTTGTGGGATCCAAATTTGAACTTGTGGAACTCAAAGTTGAGGTTGAGGTCAAAGTAGTAGAAGTAGAATTAGAACTTGTGGAACTCGTGGAACTCAATGTTGAAGTAGAAGGTAAAGCAGAGGTCAAAGTAGAACTTTCTGGACTCAAAGTCAAGCTCGCGTAATTTGAAGTCAAAGTGGAAGTTGTCGAGGTCAAAGGCGAACTTTTGGAATCCAAAGTCAAACTCGCCGTATTTAAAGTCGAACCTAGGGGATCCAAAGTAGAACTTTTAAGATCCAAAGTCAAACTTGAAGGATCTAGAATTGAACTCAAACGGGTAGAACTTGTGGGATCCAAAGTTGAACTTGTAAGATCCAAAGTTGAACTTGTAAGATCCAAAGTTGAACTTGTGGGATTCAAAGTTGAACTCGTGGAACTCAAAGGCGAGGTCGAGGTCAAAGCCGAGGTCAATGTAGAAGTAGAACTTGTGGAAATAATAGCACTCAAAGTCAAAGTCAAAGGTGAAGTAGAAGTCAAGGTAGAACTTGTGAAACTCAAATTCGGGGTTGAGGTCAAAGTTGAAGTCAAAGTAGAAGAAGAAGCAGAATTCGTGGAACTCAAAGTCGAAGTTAAGCTAGAGCTTGTGGGTCTTGAAGTTGATTCCAAAGTCAAAGTAGATCCCTTGGGATTTAAAGCCGATATTGAGAAAGAAGTTGAACTTGAACTCAAACTTGAGCTGGAACCCGGGCTCAAAATCAAAGGAGACCTCGTGGAACTGAAAACTGAAGTCACCTTTAAACTCGTGGATCTTGAAATCGAGAACGAAGTCAAAGTAGAAGTTGATCTCTGCAAATCATTACTTCTTCTGGTAGAACTAATAGATGGCATTGTCCTGGGACTGCCGACAGGATTAGAACTCGTGAAACTTAAAGGTGAAGTTGAGGTGGAGCTTGGGGTCAAAGGTAATGTCAAAATTGAGATAGAACTTGAAGCCAAAGTTGGAGTCAGAGTTGGCGTCGCTGTTATCGTCAGCCTCTCCAACGACAAGCTTACAGGCTGATTGCCCGGTACACACTGCGAATACCACAAACTCTGCATTGCACAATATGATCCCGGCATGCAACACGTCGGCCCAATGTGCCCAATTCCGCCGCACTGGCTCCACACCGCGACGCACCCGGCGCCTGGAGGGTTGGGGTCAGGGCCGGGTGCGACCGCAGACACTGTGTAAAGTGACAGAATAGAGGTATTGGAAGATGTGGTGAAGTTGGAGGAGTTGGAAAAGATGGTGAAAGAGGTGAAAGAGGTGAAAGAGGAGGAGGCCAACGTTGAGGTTGGACTTGAAGTCAAAGTCTGAGTTGGAGTTGAAGTCAAAGTCAAAATAGAACTTAAAGTCAAAGGCTGAGTTGGGTTCGAAGTCAAAGTCAAAGTCTGAGCCAACGTCAACCTCTCCAACGATGAGCTTACGGGCGAGCCCGGTATACACTGCGCGTACCACGCATCCTGTGTCGCACAGTACGACCCAGGAACGCAACACGTTGGCCCACTGTGACCAATTCCGCCGCACTGGCCCCACATAGCAACGCACACGGCGCCTGGCGGGTTGGGGTCAGGCCCGGGTGCACACTGAGAGTACCAGTCGCTTTGAAATGAGCAGTAGGAGCCAACTTGGCAACACGTAGGGCCAGCCCATCCGCACCCACCGCATTGACTCCAAGTGGGCTGGCAGTCTGCGGCAAGTACAACTGCAGCAGCCACTGTTGAAAGAAGAAGAGTGGATAAAAGTTTCATATACTATATCTTAATGAAAGAGCTGTTAAAGTAAGAGCTCTCAATTGTGACAAAGTCCCCGTTTATATACAAGCCATTCTTTCTACTCCACTTGTCTTCGGACACTCAAATGAAAAACGAATGGATTACTTTTGTGGTCAAGAAATTGAACGCATGCTAGCGCGCTAACCGTTTTGCTTCCATTTGAGATTCGATTTTGCTTGAATTAGAAATTCAACTATTCCTTGTTGCAGCAGCTAGGCCGCTTTTTTTGTAACCGCTAGATCAGATCTTGCCTATCAGTTGAGATCAGGCGAACAAAGGCAAAATGAGCTGCATGCTGCCCAGGCTCGATCTTATGTCAATCATGGGCACTGTGCTCAATTGCTGCACAAAAAAAAATATTTCATCACTTTCAAACTCAAGGCTTTAGCTATAAATGTTGGTCTGTGCTCACCTGTCTTTAATGTCTCATACTGCAATTATAAGATCTTTTAACTTCTGACTGCCTTTAAACCTTGAACTTTATGCCTTTCGCCAGCATTGTTGCATATCATGTAACTACGTCCTTGTCCCACTTCTTCATAGCCCGTCTTGTGAGCATTCAATTTTCTTTCTTTTCGATAGGCTTTATTCCATTCCAATCAATTGACGGTAGATTTTGCTTTACGATTTTCTTTTTTTTTTTTTTTTTTCTTGTGCCCGCATACAGATTTAGGTGTGCGCATAATCGCCTTAACTTTAAAACCTTAGATCGATATATAGATTAACAATTGGTACCGCATCTGTTGTATCCTTCTAGATTCCACCCACATGCACGATGCACGTTCTAGAACGCTGATATTAAGGCATAATTTGATGCATGAAAAATTAACGTTTCTTTCAAAACCCATTATTAATTGACTTCAATACATAATAAAGAACATTGTTTGTGTAGACACAAAGGTCTCATTTTGCTATTTTTGATCATGTGCTTTCATGCTCAACTAGATGCCAATTCATCGGCGAATGCAGCCTGTAATATCTGTTAAAGCCGCCGGACACTCAATCTCCACAAACGTCACGTCCGGATTATCACCACCACTCAAGAAATCCCATCGCCAGTCACAGCCGGGCTGCAAGTCTGAAGGCAGAATGCTGCACTGCTGAAGACTTGACACGCCGCCGTACTGCTCGCCCCAACCGCTGGGGCCCGCATGCCACTGGTTCTGGCAGCCCTGTGTAAAAATGCCCACTCCGCCGCCAGGAATAGCAATATCAAAGTGGTTGGCCCCCAAATCACCGCCAGTGTTTGTAATCTGCGTGACCATCTGCTTGCCGGCGGCAGGACCGTTCATAAACGTCAACAGCATGCAGCTGCAACAACTCTGGGCCTCTCCGGATCCTGCAATCGACGCAGCGGCAAAGCCAAAAGCAAGCGACGAGTTGTAGGCAAACGGCTGCTGGTTTGTGCACATGTACGTATTACCACCAGTGCAGCCAGACTGCTCATTGTAGTCAGCATGGGTAACGCCGTCAATTAGGCACGCGGCGACCGGGTTTGTAAAATCGGCCTTTCCTGGCCATGAGCACGAGGGCTTGCAGCAGTCCCAGTAGCGAGTGGTAATACCGGTACCCGAGCGGCCACCAACAATGGGGGTAAAGGTGAGAGTGTCAGCGGGGGCAGACGACGAGGAGGGCGAGCTTGATGAGACCGTGGACATTGTAGTGCTGGAAGGGGTGCTTGAGCTGGCCGGTACGCTTGAACTGGCCGGTACACTTGAACTGGCCGGTACGCTTGAACTGGCCGGTACACTTGAACTGGCCGGTACGCTTGAACTAGGTGGGTTAGGCGAGCTTGAGCTGGCTGGTGCGCTTGAACTGGGCGGTTTAGGCGAGCTTGAGCTAGGAGGTGGAGTCGACGGTGTGCTCGAGGATGCTGGAGGGTTGGATCCACCTCCATTACCAGGTCCACCACCTTGACCATCAGGAGTGCGGAGACATTGTGAGTAGTACTCGTTGACAAAAGAGCATTCAGATCCTTCTTGGCAGCAAGTGACCCCGCTAAATCCTTTGCCTCCGCATTGGTTATAAAGCTTCTGGCAAGGGCCGTTATACGGGGTTGGAATACATTGTGAGTAGTACTCATTGACCTCAGAGCAGGCACTGCCGGGCTTGCAACAGGTAGGGCCGTTGTAGCCTCTACCGCCGCACTGGTCGTACCATGCCTGGCAGTTCTGCTGTACAGGAGACGGGGCCGGCGGCGGAGACGAAGGTGCGGCAGGTGTGTCCTTAGGAGCATTGGGATCGGCGCCGGGGAGGCACTGCGAGTAGTACTCGTTATTGAAGGAGCACCAAGAGCCGGCCTGACAGCAGGTTGGGCCGGGCCAATTGCGGCCGCCGCACTGGCTGTAAATCGATGAGCACGAGTCGGCGAGTGCCGAGGTTGCAACCAACACGGCTGAAATGAGATTGATCTTCATGGGAGATTTAGCGCAATTTTAAATAGTGGTGAGATGCGATGAATTGAAGAGAAAATGTGGTAACAAAGGGCATGGTGAACTACTTATATATAAGGCGAGGGGCAATATGGGAGTGAAGTTAAGCTGCATGCAGAAGGAGATATAGAACGAGATCATTTGCTTGAGTTTTTAGCACTCAATGAAAGAGGGTTTATCGGTCGGAATTCAGTTGCGGGCTGCTTTAGATATTACTTGTTTAGCTAAATCATTTGTCACCAGAAGTTTAACAGTTCATTGCAGAACCAGTATCGACGACCTACCAATATCTGGCATGTCTTGATTTTGCAATATCATGAGGAGTCGCAGAACACTGAAAATGTTGATTGGAGGTTTTTGCGCTTCATGCATAGAATCAAGCGAAAGCACCGATCACACATAATATTGACGGTTCATGTTGCCTTTTCCGTCTAGCTCAAGCACCAATTAATTGATAATATTAAGCGCTAGTGGAAATTGAACATAATTGATTGTCGCATGCCAATATATATATATATATATATATATTGTTCGGAGGCACCCCCGCCGTCAGAGCACGGGTGCTGAGATGCCTGCCTGCAGAGTATAATTGCAATAGGACTTAATGAGAGGATATTAGCGTTGTCATTCGGCCTCATCCTTTGCCATGGGTGAGCCCAATCACAGCTATAGACGAACTAATAATAATCGAGTTGGCATTAGTCGATTAATTTATTTTACTTAAATAATATCTATGGACCTATCATTCACCAAAGGTAATTTATTGGCTCTGAAGGATTTATAGGATGTTTAGACAAACTCTAGAGCAAAGAATTTGATCAATTGATATTCTGCTTACCTGCACTGCAAGCTGCAAAGCGGCAATGCATAGATGATAATGTGTCAGTGCGGGCCGCGCTATTGCGTCTACTTTGCAAAAAACTCTGGTTACTGCACTTTCCATGGCAGGTTGCATTTCTTGTGTTTTTGCGTTTGCCCGGAGTATCTCGGCGTGTTTAATCTCATGAGCAGTTCACGTTATTGCAATTGAAAACTGGACTTCAAATATTCGAAGTCTACGAGGCCGATTCTATCGCATCACTCACCCGAGACAGTTCAACTTTCTTGCCTTGCGGTGACACGCCCTTTCCAGCTCAATAATTAATTTTTCATTGCAACTTTTTACTGCAGCTCAATTACAATTCAATCTAACCCCAAGCCATATTATATACATCTTGAAATCGTAGCATGCGCTTTTGGAGGTGGTCTGATCTTGACATGATCACATTGCGATGGAACGCGGAAAACTTCACTTAAAGTCAGTTTTTCCAACGAATAATTGTCTTGCAAATCAATTAAAGTGGCAGTTGGTTGATCAGCATTATGCTTAAATCGAAAGTTTTTAGAGAGCTGTTTATAGGAGTCGGGCAGCATGCCAATAAAAAAGATGACCGACCAGACTACTCCAATGATTAAATAGAGAGTCGATTAGTGATGAACTCTAGCAGCAAACCTTGGATTAATAAATCCGACTAGAGATCTCAAAAAAGACTTGTTAGTTTGCGAGAAGGGAGGTAACATACCATACCATCAATATATAAGCAATTGTAAACTGACAACCAATATGCCCAGATACAGAACCAGAACCAGAAAACAGGGAAACAAGAAAAAAATATTGAGCTGTGAAAATTCCTTTTTACCAATTGTCCAATCAGAAATAATTTTCTTATGATTAATCCTTTAATCTCTCTTTGTCAACAACGGGGTCTATTGCTGTCTCATCTCAAAGCATCCTAGCCATCAACCCTTTGAACGACTGTTCAGCCTTTGAAGCATTTTCTAAATGAAATTCCTCAATCAAGTTAGTTCATGAATTCAAATGTATTGCTGGTTGTAATAATTATAAGGGCCACTTTTTTTTATAGAAAGGATAATCTAGAATTAATTAAGTCCATATTGATAGAAGAAGGGAGCGAACTATACATACATGCTAGCTCTGTTATAACACATGGAAACATGTGTAATTAATACCATGTGTATACTAATTTAATAGTACATGAAAGAACCAACTATTGGCCGCCTTCAGGGCGCAAAGCTTTGTCCCGTAACAAGCTGCTAAGATTGCAGGATTCGGATATCCTTCCCAGATGCTCATTTTGAAATCCCAAAAAAAAGTCCTCCGCCCAGGTTAAGCCATGGACATTCTAATATATACATGTAAGCTTTTCACCAGTAAGTATACATTATCAACATTTTGGCTCAGGGTGTGATTGGCAATTTATCTAATCAAATTTAAAGAGTTGTCAATGTATTTTTCAAAGTCAAGCCTAGGAAGGTTAAAACACTCTCGATATCAATCTACAAAGCCCGCAAAATTCAAAACTCAATATCCAACAATCAAACAAGAGACTACTCAAACTCAACCAAGAAGAAAAAAAATTTTATCTCAATACATATATCGATCCTTTTTTTTTTCGCTAGTCAACTCGTGTAAATGAACCTAATACGGAACCCTCCATATGATAATTGCGGTCTATAGCGAGACCTAGTCTTCACGTATACATACATAATAATTCCCTTCGATCGAAGCTTCTCCAATCACCTTCTGATCATATGCATATGATGTAGAAGAAAGATCATCATATGAGCTGAACTTGTCTAGGCAGACAGTTCAGCCGGCCAATTTCTTTGTATGCAGACTTTGGTTTATAGCTTTGTCGTATACAGCTTGGTCATGAATTACATACATGCATGACTTCTCACAAAATAAATTCTGCATATTGGATTACCACTTGATTATTAATCATTTGCTAATATTGTACGTAATAATATTTTAGAGTTGAAAGGTTTTGGCAACTCATCACAAATACTGCCGAATCATCACTGATCAAAATACAATTTTGAAGAACCGTTTTTTTTAAAAAAAAAAAAAAGGATTTCGGCAATTGAAATAAATATATATTCAAAAACCAGGAATCGTTTTGGTGTTTCAAGTATAGACAGAACTTTTGGGGTTTTGAATAATGTTTTTACAAAACTTTGGCAGGCACCAAAAGCTTTTGGAGAGAGAGAGAGAGTGAGAGTAGCGAGAAAGGTGATGGATATGTAAAGAGAGTCCATGAAAGAAATAAACCTCTGATCAATCTTTTTTCAAATATCTTATTGAACCAGTTGCAACTGCGTACCTGTATTTGGTCTACTACTAAACTAAAGGCTCGAGAAGTAAAAAAGTGGTTCATTCAAAATCAAATGACAAGTAGTAGATGCGCAATTCGAGTCCATTCTTTTCATCGGCTCAATCCAGTACTAGTTAAATAATGCTGAAATCCAAGATATCCGGTTCTCTGTACTCAATGTATACGTGTCAATCCGTTTATTTATTTATTTGATTTTTTTCTCCAGCTTTCGCTTTCATTCGTCTCTTTTTCTTACTTGTTCATGTTTTCCAATCACAAAAAAAAATAAATAAAAAATAAAAAATAAAAAAAAAAAATGTCAGACCTCAATACCAATCCCTAGCTCGCCCAACAGCCACCTTCCTTTACCCAAGAAATACGCCGACCGCTCCCAGATCTGAGCCAGGGCCGCCTGCGCATTCACAAAGCGGGTCAGTTTCTCGGCAGTGATGGTCGTTAGCATTGCGCCTTTGCTCCCTTTTGCAGAATAATACCCAATAACACTGTGCCCGAAACCAGCCCCCTCAGACGGTGGCGGCGGCACCGCCTCAGCGTCAGCCTCGCCTAAAGTCGGCTCGAAATCAACCTCTACAACGCTGGCACCAGATGCGGAGTGCGAGGTAGAAGAATAGTCAGGCCGGGATGCCAGAGGCGAACTGGCGGTCGAGCTGCTGCACTGGCTCGTGATGCTGCTGTTCCGGCTGCTCCCGCAACTGAGATCGGTCAGGTCGGGTGACGCAGACGCCGAGGCCGAGTCGAGTGAGGGCGTGCCCTCGTCGTCGCTGGCAACCCCTGCTGTTGGGTTGATACAGGCAACAGCCCGTTGGAGAACCACCTCGCCGGCAAGCCACGGCAGCGCCTGGTGCAAAAGATACCCTGTGAGCGGCGACATGTGCTTCCAGAACCTCACATTAGACACTGTCCGAGCAGTGCCATCGCCGTCACTGGCGTCAGGGTTGCCTAGCAGCTCATACACGCTATTGGCCGCCCACTGGCAAAACAGGTACGACCGGCACGCGTCGTCATTGCGCCGGTCCCAGCCCTCCGCCACCACCGCGCCCACGTAGCTCTGCGGCCGCACCTCGTACACGTCGTCACGCTCCGTCTGCGTCGCCGAGCTCGTGTGTACCACCGCCAGAAATGGCGCCGCCCGGTCCGCATGCAGCAGCAGCGTGGCGTTGGCCAAGGCCAAATGCGCCATGTGGTACCCCTTGGCGCGCGCCGTGCGCGTGCGTAGGGAGGGCAGCTTGCGGTGCAAAGTCTCTAACCGGTCGGCCAGGGTTTGCCCCACGCCGGGCGCAAGCGACGCGCGGTGCTTGAAAACGAGGGCGAGCAGGTTGGTGCAGATAATCGTCATGCACGCTCCGTTGTACATGCTGCTGGCCTCGCGGGGGCGGGGGACCGGGTTCATGGCGGCCTGGGCCGGGGTCTCGTCGAGGAGCTCTGCATCCACGTCGCTCCAAAAGTATCGCTTGTAGTCCCAGCCCTCGAGCTCGTTTTCGTAGAGGGTGTCGCTGACGGGCAGGCACATGTCGCCGTTGAAGGGCGGCACCATAGAGGGATCTTTGCTGAACAGCGCGACTTGTACGCGGAACTTCCAGACCTCCCATACGGTGCGGATGAGACTTTCTCGGTAAATGAGCTGCTGTGGGCTGAACGCTTGCAGGATTTTCTTGTTGCTCATGTTGGACAATTCGGAAGTTCTTGAAAACCGCTTGTCGAGATTGTTCCAGCAGCACAGCTGGTACGCCTCGTCTGCCAGATCCCTTGCTCTGACCACGTCGTTGCCCGCACACATGGCCATGCCGACCAGGAGCAGGCCCTTGACCAGCGGGGTGTTAAACAACATGGCCCGATGTTTCTGGAACAAGTCCTCCCAGTACACTGGGTCCCGATGAAACCTCTGAATGCCGACCTGCTCGCACCTTTCTGGATCTGTATCGACAAACCGGCAAGACACTGAGAACATGGCATGCAGCACCGCGGCGTCGGACTTTCTTGACATGTACTTCATTGCGCATTTTTTCGGCAAGAGGAAACAGTGATTCGGATGGACATGCTCATAGTAGAGGTCAAACAAAAATGTCACAATCGCAATGTCGGGCAGATCAAAGTCGATTTCTGGGCGGTACATGTGCATCCAGGACTTGTCCTCGACGACGTTGCTTCCCGGTGTCCCCTTGTATGCGATTTCCTTGAGGGCGTTGAGCTGTTGCTGGAGGGCGTTGATGGAGTTTTGGAGCTGCTCGACGACGGCTTTGTGGGAGGCGGGTTGCGGTTGTGGTGGTTGGTCCGCTGGTTGGTCCGCTGGATGGTCCGCTGGTTGGTCCGCTGGTTGGTCCGCTGGTTGGGACTCCGGGCCGAGCTTGGCCCGTTTGGCGGGGAGCGAGGGTTGGGGTTCTTGGTAACCCGGGTCACTTGTTTGTAGTGGTGGTGGCGGTGGTGGGGGGTGGTGAATTTGTAACGAAGATGGTTGAGATTGAGGCAGCAATGTTTGGGTGTGTACTTGCTGATGTTGTAGAGAGGGTTGCTGGATTTGGTCCTTTCTGACTCGATTCCTTCGTCCACCGCGCTGGGACTTGACAAACACGCAGTCGAGGCCGAGCTGTTTGCAGTTGCGGCAGACGTGGACGCCGTCGCACTTGATTTTGCGCTCGCGGCAGGTGAGGCAAGCCCTGCGGGAGACGGAGCGGACGGGCTTTGTGTTTGGGGCGAGGCTCTTTGTGGGGTTGAGCATGGCCAAGGAGGCGTCTGCGTATGACATTTTTGTCTTGGTTGTGTGGCTTTCCTTGGTGAGTAGAAGTCGAAGAGGATGATGATGAGATATTGGAACAGGGGTGTAGGAGTACCGAGAGTTGAGAGATTTGTTGGAAGTGTGACAAATCTTGTTTTGACTGAAGAATCCAAGAGACCAATTCAAAAGAAGAATCCAAGACAAGAATCCAAGAGAAGAATCCAAGAGAAGAAGAGCAGAGTGGAAAGAAAAAAAGAGGAGTTGAGTGAAAGAAGGAAAATTATTGTTTGATATTAATACGAGGCTGTTGGTAAATTTTTTTTCTTTTTCTTTTTCTTTTTCTTTTTCTTTTTCTTTTTCTTTTATATGAACAAGAGAGTCAATACGTTAAAAGAAAAATGGAAAGCAAAAGCCGACTATGGTAGACAATGGGTTTTACCCATAAAAGACTTGATCAGAGTGAAATGACTTTACATTTATTTATAAAATAATCAAACCAGTCAATGATACAGCGGTGGTTATATGATTATATCGAATCACCAAGCAACTTCACCAAGGCCAAAGTTGATGGAAGAAAAAAAAGGAAAAAAAAAAAAAAAAAAAAAAAAAAAAAAAAAAATGGCGGTCGGGGAGCTGAACCATGGAACTTTTGCAATTAATGTTGATAAGATCATGACATTATTACTAATAAATGCTGTATTGTTACTAACGACATTATTAATAATATGAAGCAAAAAAAAATCATCATTATTGTCACACCATAAAATCATAAAATGGTCTCTTGTCATTGTTTCCCCATTCGTATTTAATGTCGACAAGAAAAAAAGATCACAACAACTGCTGTTTTGGGAAGTCCCGTGATTGCCAAATTACCACAAAGAATTCCACCTGCGTACGTAGATTTATATCCACCAACCACACCGGGCCGGCTGCTGCAGAAAATGCCCATGCAGAGACTCTTTTCATATATATATATATATGTATATATAGATAAAGATCAATAGACTTTGCATGGAATAATCAACAAAAAGAACAAATTTTCTTGTCTTGTCGAGATACTATAGTGCTGGGTAAATATTCTGTATGGGTTCCATAGTATACGGGGGTTTTTACTTTTTAGATTGACCAGGGGGGGGGGGAAGGTTTGGCTCTCGTGTATACAAGGACTATAGGGCAACTGGAGTCGATCGATAGCCACCATGGTTTATCCGATACCCGGGTCTTTATTATCATCCATTTATTTATAAAATCACGTTATAACTATATATATATATATATGACCGTTGGCTCTTTTTGCTTCGCTTTTTTTTTGTCATGAAATGGCTAAAATAACTGAAACTGCTTCCAATTGGCCACTTCAAATGACATCATATATGACTTTGTTTTTTTAATGTCGCTGGTATTTGTTATTTATGTCTCACGTGAAATATTATGTAATGTATTATGTACGAGTATATAGGCAAGCCAAGTACTATACATACATCCACCACCCATAGTATGGTATCTATAATATTTGTATATATATATATAGAAACACAACAGCAGGGAGCAACCTTCAATTGCTACAACAGAAGGTCAATAACTCTACCACTAACCCGTGCTAGTTCTACCACTATACCGCCATGACAGCAGCTTCTTTCTCCAATCTGCACGTGACTGTACAAAAAAAAAAAAAAAAAAAAAAAAAAAAAAAAAAAAAAAAAAAAAAAAAAAAACAATCACATCCCACTCGTCACCTCACAGTCAAGTCCTTGAATCTATAATTAAACGAATAAAATTAAACACAAAAAAAAAAATAAAAAAAAAAAAAATCTTCTTCCTTCTTCTTACCATCTCTCCATCACCATCACCATCTCCATCATCACCATCTCCATCATCAATCCTTTCTCATTCATTCATTCATTCATTTTTTTTTGTTGTTCTTTTGTTTAGTTGCACACTCCTTCATCCTCCACTCTTTTTCATCCCTTGGAAAAAACCCTGACAAACCCTTTTAAACCCTTACAAATCCTTGATTCAATCCCTACCATCAATCATGCAGCAGCAACAGTCCTCAAACCGTGGGCGGGCTGCTCGCAATCTGCACATTGCCCACAGGCGTTCGCCCTCTGAACTCACTCCCCTCATGGGTAAGTCCTCCACACTCGCCTCGCGAGCTTTGCTAACCTCTCAGTTGAACAATTGGCTCTCCAGCAACAGATTGAAATGCTCCAGGCACAGCAGCAGCAAATGCTTGTCCAGCATCAACAGTTTGCCCAAGCTGGTCTCCTGCCTCCTGCTCAATCCGCTCTCCTGGCCGCCCCCCAACTTCAGCCCACATTTATCCCCCCTAACCAGGCATTTGGCCAGTTCCCGCAAAACACAAGCAATAACAACCATAGACGTGCCCAGTCCTCCTACGGTGGACAAAGCTCTCCTGGCCATGCCAGGCGCCACTCCCTTGCTCTTTCTGAAGCTAAAAAGGCTGCGGCGCTTGCCCAAGCAAAGCGCACCACTGATGAGTCTCCTACCACCTCAAACCCATCTGATGAAGGTAGTCCCCCTGGAAACCCTTCTAGTAGCAGCCCCAAACCAAACATTCCAACCTTTAAATTCCCGTCCTCTCCAGACGATCGCCAAGACGCTAATCCCCCACAAGCGACCACCCATGCTCGTTCTCAAAGCCTCCAGCACTACTCGTCCTCCACTAAATTCCGCAACAACTCGCCTCAGCGGTTCCAATTCCCAGACCAGCCTCAGCCTCAGTCACAGCAACACCAGCGCTCAAGCTCTCGAAACCTGGACGGCAATTGGCGCCAGCCGGCGCCCCAGCAAGACTTTCTCGCCGCGCCATTCATTCCCGGCCATCGCACCAGAGGCTCTTACAATTCAGTCTCATCCATTCAGGCCTTTGGCATGCCCAATGCCAACCAGCAAAACCAGCAGCAGCGCAAGTCTCTATTTGCCCCTTACCTGCCTCAGGCGTCGCTCCCCGCGCTTTTGGCTGACGGCAGACTCGTGGCTGGTGTGCTAAGAGTCAACAAAAAGAATCGGTCTGATGCCTACGTCTCTACTGACGGGCTGCTAGACGCAGACATTTTCATTTGCGGTTCCAAGGACAGAAACAGAGCGTTGGAAGGCGATTTGGTTGCCGTCGAGCTTTTGGAAGTCGACGAAGTTTGGACTTCAAAGAAGGAAAAAGAAGAAAAGAAAAAACGCAAAGATGCTACCATCAACTCGGTCGAAGACAACCGCCCGACTGGGACTGGGGCTGCAACTGGAACTGGGACTGGCATTCGCCGCCGCGGCTCCCTCAAGCAGCGTCCGACCCAAAAGAAGAATGACGACGTCGAGGTCGAGGGCCAGTCGTTGCTGCTCGTCGAAGAAGAGGCATTGAGCGACGAGATCAAGCCCTTGTACGCCGGCCATGTCGTTGCCGTCATTGACCGTGTCCCTGGGCAGATGTTTAGCGGCACCCTTGGCCTTTTGCGCCCCTCGTCGCAGGCCACCAAAGACAAGCAAGACCCTGCCCGCAACGACCGCCCCCAAAACGACAAGCCCAAAATTGTCTGGTTTAAACCTACCGACAAGCGCGTGCCTTTAATTGCCATCCCCACCGAGCAGGCCCCCAAAGACTTTGTTGAAAACCATGAAACCTACCAGGACAAGATTTTTGTTGCCTCTATCAAAAGATGGCCCATTACCTCTCTCCACCCGTTTGGAACCCTTGTTGAGCAGCTCGGCCCCGCTGAGAACGAGGACATTGAAATTGAAGCCATTTTGCGTGACAATAACTTTTCAGCCAACCTTTTCCCCGAGTCGGTCTTGGCGTGCGTGCCTGAAGCTCTCCCCGAAGTTGAGGGCCGCCGTAACTTTGCCGCTGAGTACATTATCGGCTTTGCACCCCGCAATGATTTGGTCGAAGAGGCCATTCACGTCAAGCGTATTTCTGACGACAAGGTCGAAATCGGAATCCATATTGTGGACGCTTCTTTTTACGTCAAGGACAACTTGGCGCTGGACCGCGAAGCCCGCAAGCGCGGCACGTCTGTGTTTCTCAAGCAGCGCACCGTCAACATGTTTCCTGACGCTTTTAACGAGTTTGTTTCGTTTAAAACTGGCCAGAAAGGCTTGGCTCTTTCTGTTGTATTTGAGCTAGACCCCAAGACGTTTGCCATTCACGATACTTGGATTGGCGAGTCGGTCATTACCCCGCGCAAGATTTTAACGTACGCTGAGGGGGAAAGCGTTCTTGAAGGCAAGCCCGCTTCGTCTGTCAGCCAGGCGGAAATTGACTACATTGCTACGCTGCAGCTAGTGTCCAACATGTTCCGTAAGCAGAGATTGGGACTTGTCGCCTTTAAAGGCGAGCTGCCCGTTTTGGGCTTGCTCAACTTTGTCGACGACGAAAACGTCCAGGTCACCAACAATATCTTTGAAGGCAGCCAGATCCACCAGCTATTTGACGAACTCAACGTCAAGGTCAACACTGCCATTGCCCAGAAGCTGCTGGCCGTTTTGGAGGGCAAGGCGCTCTTGCGTCGCCATGCCGATCCCATCTTGACCAAGATTGAGCAGTTTATTGAGTCCGTCAAGAACCTCAACATGGAGGTTGACACTACGTCGTCGGCCACGATTCAAAAGACCATTCTTGAGACCGCTGACCCCGTGCTCCGCAAGGGATTGGAGGCTTTGCTTTTCAAGTGCATGAACCGAGCCAAGTACTTTGTCGCGGGAAAGCAGGACTCGGACAACCAGGAGCACTACTTTTTGAGCGTTCCTGTGTACACTCATTTCACGGCTCCTTTGCGCCGCTATGCTGATCTCATTGTGCATCGCCAGCTGCGCGCAGTCATTACCGGCGCCGAGTACACTGAGGATTTGGACACTCTGTCGAGCGTGGCTGATATTCTCAATTTCAAGAAAGACAGCGCTTATACCGCTCAGTCACAGTCTATGCACCTGAGCATTTGCAACGACATTTCGCAGCGGTCCGAAAAGACTGGCCAGCTCATTATCGACTCGATTGTGATTCAGGTGTACGAGAGTGCATTTGACGTGCTGGTGCCCGAGTACGGCATTGAAAAGCGTGTGCACGGCGACCAGCTGCCCCTCCGCAAGGCCGAGTTTGAAAAGGACACGCGCAAACTGGAGCTATACTGGGAGGGCGGCGTCGACTCTGCGACGTTTGTGCCTGACAATGAAAAGCCTACTGCTGCCGCGTTGCTGAACCCTACGCCGTCGCAGCGCCGTGGCCGGGTGCGGGCCTCGAGTGCGGCCAGCGCGCTTGCCCAGGAAAGCGCTGCGGCCATGGCAGACATTTCGAAGTTGTCCATCCAGTCTACAACCCCCGAGACGTATAAAGACTCGCAAAAGGTGCTGGCTCCGTACTTTGAGAACGTGGTGACAAGGGTTGACAAGAACGGGGACCGCGTGCAGGAGATTAGAGTGCTGCAGCATGTGCCGGTGTTGCTGAGCGCAGAGGCGGGCAGCGGCGGCAGCGTGGCGTGCCTCATGGTGCGTGCTGTGAACCCGTTTACAAATTAGCTTTGCAAATAAGCGACTAGTGATTAAATTTATAATGCTTACAAAAAACCAAAAAAAAAATCAACAAAGATCAAGAAGTGAAGGTGAGATACAGGGGTTGAAAATTACATGTATATACACTATCCAGAGTACCCATTAAAAAAGTGCCAAGTCAAAGCCAAAAAAGCTTATGTTTAGTACGCTTTTCATACCCCAAAACAATTGGCGCCATACTAGCAACTATAGCTATAAAAAAAATATGTAGAGGATATTCGCTCGAAATCCCAGACACACCACCATCTTTAAAGTGCCATTTTGATATTACCCACGATCTTTTTCCAAAGTCTTGAAGCCGAGACAGTCGACAAGTCTTATATATACAGAGGATACAGAAACTAGTTGAAGACCGAGAAAACAGAAAGTACTGAGAGTACAGAAAGGTCAAACACCTGAACCGACAAAGAGCCTAGAGAGAGTAAGTGCTTCATGAACCAGGCTTGAAGGATTGCCTAGACTCGGTTCAAGTCTCTTAGGTACCCGAAATTACAGATTAAGGTTTTGGTTTCATATCCAGATTACCATTTCATCAGCACTCAGACTACAGTTTTTTGTTTCAGTTTCAGTTTTGGCTCTACTTGATAGGTTTTTGATTCTCAGTTCTTTGGTTACTCGCGGTACCCTCGCTGTTTCTTTTAGATAAAGGTTCGAAACTTAGATCGGCCTGCTCACAACCAGATAGCCCGCCTATAGGCTTGATATATAACAAGCAAAGGGGGCCCCCGAAGAGCATGGCTGAAATCTGGTGGACTGGTGACTCGATCCGGTCAGATCCGGTCAATTCCAGCTCGAACGACAACAACAATAATCAGAACGGTGATAATAGTTTAGGGTCGGCTGCAGCGGGGGCGGCACAGCTAGGACCAGCATCAACAACGGCATGCTCACAATACGCCGTGCCAGCAGGTACCCTTGTCTTCTTTGATCCTGAGAAGATGCAGACCGTAAGCATAGTCGTATCGTCCCCGGGGTCCTACATGCCCGACTGCGCATCTACCTCATTTTCTAAACCCGACGGCGGGGCCAAAAGCGACACGACCGAGTTTGGCGGCATGGAGCCTGCCGGATTCCGCAGCAGCGTGATCCCAATGGCGTACACCATCTCTGTCACCACCGTCGTCGCCTGGCTGCTACTGGGCCTCGTCTTCATTGCCCAAAAACCACGGCCCTGGCTCCAGAAACTGGCCCTCCTGTTTGTTGCAACCAGTTTGACCGTGTTCTTGGCCCTCACGACGCACGAGCTCAAGGCCCAGTACGACCAGGGGTACCTGGACGCCGGCGAGCTGCGGGCCGCCGTGTTTGGGAGCCTCGCGTTCCGGGTGCTGGAGGTAGGCGCGACGGCGGCGGTGTGGGCCGCGCATGTGCAGGTGCTAAGGCGCATGTGGGGGGATCGGCCGAACCAGAAAACGGCAATAACGGGTGTGGGCGTGGGCATGGCGGTGCTGGATACGGTCGTGTGGGCTCTGGTGCTATTTTTGGTGTTCCCGGGCCATTTCGATCACGCGGCGTACATGAACGGCAACAACGGCCAGGTCCAAGGCCAAGGCCACGAAAAAACCCGCCTTGAAAAAGTGCTCCCGCCCCTTGCCTACACGGTCCAGATTCTCATGCAAGTCATCTACGCCGCGCTTGTTCTGGTCTACTCGTTCCAGATGCGCTGGTTCGCGTACCACCCGCGGGCTCTGTTCATAGCCGGGCTTTCGATTTTGTGCCTTGGGCTGCCTATCGCCTTCTTTGTCGTCGACATTGCCACGTCGCCGGCCTCTGTCAGCATGGCCACAGCAGGAACGGCGACGTGGTCGGAGTTTGTGCGGCTGCTCAGCGAGGCGGCCGCGAGCGTGGTGGTGTGGGAGTGGATGGACGTGGTGGATAGGTTGCAGCGGGAGCAGCAGCGCAATGGGTTCTTGGGTAAACAGATATATACTCGGGTCCAAGGCGTAAATTTTGCAGGCGGCTCCAAGCGTGTGAAGCGCAAGCATTTAAGCGAAACCGCCGACAAAAGTGGCAGCGGCAGCAGCAGCGACGGTTTGACGGCCTCGACTTTCTCGTCTGAGAACCTGGCAGCTGGAAAAACAACTGGAATGAGGGGCAGCTGCGCGACGCGCTTCTTTTCGTTCTCGGGCGGGTTTGGCGGGTTCTGGTCTAGTACTTCATGGGCGCCGTCTCCGTCTGCTGTTGATTTTACAAGCGCCTCTGCAGCTGCCACTGCTACTGCGGCGCCGACGTCAGAGGTGGTAGCTCAATTGCAGGGCTCGGGGTCGTCTACGCCAGTGTCAGAGGATCCGCTGGGGTTTCAGCCGGGTAGACAACCACCCGTGCTGCCAGGTCCAAGTCAGGAAGGCCAGAGATTAAGTCCTTTGAACCCTAGATCTCAGTCAACCACACCCGCAAACACAACTAAAACTACAACCCCAGGCCCAGGCAGTGGCATAGCTGCCTCAATCTCCTTGGCCCCATCTCCCCTCGCTACCAACACCTCTACCACCTTTGGCTCCATCCCTCAATACCACCACCCGTTTAGATCTTCCCTAGCCTCCACAAACACGCCCTCACCACCCCCTCCTCCATCTTCAACCTCTCCGTTTTTTCCCATCTCGCCTGTATCCCCCATTTTGCCCAGCTCGGCTCATACCCCGCCGTCGCCGTCGATAGTACAGCATTTGCATCCGTTACGGCGGGGCAGTAATCGTAATACGAGCCCGTCCGTGCCGATGCAGAGCGAAGGGCTCCCTGATCTTCATGAACATGCTGTTTATACCAATTCCAACGTTTACAACTCCCCGAGCAGCAATGTCAATGGCAGTTCTCAGATTTCTGCAAACAACGGCAATGCCCATGGCACCGCCGACAGCGACAGCGACAGCGACGGCGACGACAACGAAGAGTTCAGGGTTGTGCAGTCTAACGGCGGGTTTGAGGTCCAAACCAGGCCGCCTCCCAGCATGGCTCAGGGTGCGCCGCCGTCGTTTTCAGCGCACCCAGGGTTCGACGTGGGCGACTACTGGGACGAAAAGGCATCTTGCTCATAATCAGACCTTTGTTATCTTGCACCTTTTATACGCTCGTCCTCTTTACCAAGAGGCGCTCATCAATTATTTATTTTCATGTCTTATGTACAATAATACACCATCATGTATTTTTTTTTTTTTCTTCTTCCATCTACTTCTAATTCCCTGGCAACGCAGGGCCCCTACTGTCTTTAGAATCCAGCTCTGGCGCCTTCGGATGATCAATCAGCGACGCATGCGGCATTTCCATCTTGGGCAACAAATCGTCCGCGTACTTGTACTTGTCACCATATGCTGCGGCCGCAGCCAACCTCGCCGGCTTCGAGGCCTCCATTTTGCGGCGCCACAGGATGTCTGCCGGGTCCTGGTCCGGCTCGACCCACTCAAACCCCTCGCCGCCGCGCGCCCAGTACTCCTTCATGAGGGTCTCCTGGTCGTACTCAATCGACACCATCGCGCGCTGCTCCAGCAGCTTGCGCACCCTGAAACTGCACTCGTCCTGGTTTTCAGGCAGCGACCGGTCGACCGACGCAATCAGCGACGCCAGCTTCATCTCCTGCGCATGCGTGTACCAGTACGTCGTCGGCGTGCCCGGCAGCCACTTCAGCACGTCCCCGGACCCCGACACGCGGCCCGCAAACGCCAAACCGGCCAGAATGGTCATGTTGCCAATGTATGCGGCGACCATGGCCAGCACGCCCAGCGTCGACGGCCACACGCCCACGAGGCCGGACTTGAGCAGCGCGTGCACGCCGGCGAGCGTGGCGGCGCTGCCCCCGACCCACGCGCGCCCGAACCGCCACCACAGCCGGCTGACGTGCTTGAGGTACCCGGGGGCGGCCGCCGTGAGATCCAAGATCGCAAAGCCCTGGTCCAGATCGCCCGAGTACACGGCACGGCGGAATGGGATGAGCCCGATGGCGGTGGGCACGTAGTTGCGGCGGCCGCTGCTGTATGTCGATGTGTAAGCTTTGAGGACGGCAATAGCGGCGGGCGTGCTCGAGTTGGGTGCCTGGCGCATTGACGTTAGAAAAAAGGTGCGCAGGGTATCTGGTGTCAAGGACGCAGCTACAGCCGGGCTTGCATCGAGGGCAGTCGACAGCAGGTTCAATTGTAGCTCTGTCGTTTCTGAATCCGAGAGGGCTGGCTTCGAGAGCTGGGGAGACACGCAGGCCAGAAGCGCGCTGAGGGTAGTTTCCGGGGCAATCTTTTGCAAAGCGGCCTCGTCGGCGGCGGGAGGAGCGAGGTGCTGGGCTAGTCTGGCCCTCAGAATCTGTTCTGAGAACGGCGCTGCCTCGAAATCGACTGTTGATTCAGCCCGCTGGGCAGTAGCAGCAGCGGCTGAGTTCCAGCGGACCTGGCGCAGGCCGTACATGGAGCTGCGTCGGAATGAGGGCCGGGCGAGCATGCTGATCTGATCTGATCTTGATCTGAATGAGTCGGGTTGGTGGTGAAAGGTTGAATGGGAGGAGGAGTGGACATGAGTTGAGAGAATACTAGGCTTAGGGTAGTACCATACTTTTCATTTCAGTGACCACTCTCATATACCAGAGTGCTTGCCAGGTCACTAGTTGATCTTTCAGAAAGTACTAGGAAACCGGGACAGTTGAAAATGGGGGAAACAGAAGTATCCGAATCTTTTGTATCAGACCGGATGTGAACTCTTCTTCTTAGCCAGACTTGGAGAAAGAGGCAGTGATTGACTTCTACTGGGATCCCCAGCTACCTATATGGGCGCGCAACGAAAAAAAATCAAAGCCAAGTAACCCCTGCCAATGAATTCTTTGATTCTCATGAAGCTGAAAACCGAGCGGAAAAACTCTTGGATTTGTTTTTAAGACAAATTTGCCTCCAAAGTTGGCAAAAAGACATTGACAACATTCTGAGATAACTCGGAGTTGATCCTTGATCGTAATCTCTTGGTTCACGATGATAATAAAAATGATTGATCAATCCGCAAGTCCGGAAAGTTTTCTTTCCGTCTTGATCAAAGTAGTACGGCTGTCCACTTCTCCAAACCAGTTCGTGATATTGGGATTAGCAAGCTCAATCTTTAGGAACTGAACGCCATAGCTTTGGGTCTAGTCTTTCTTATCCCTCGTTTATATAGAAGCTCAACAATATTTATGCTATAGGCTGCTTTGACAAGATGCTGCTTTTTCTAACGTATGAAAATATAAACAAGAATAGGATGGCCAGTCCACAAGAAGACCCCGAAGCGAGTATTGAAGATTATAAGAACCGTCTGTTTATTTCAATCAAGTTTATACTCATGAGGAAGAAATCTTATACAGATATGATAGTACCAAAAGAGTACGTGATAATCTTCTCCTCTAGCTATTTGAAAAACTTACGGAGCTGGAGAGCCATATCCAAGCACCTCGCAGAATTTCCGTCTGACTTGTCAATAGCCAATAGAAAGTATGGATGCTTGCATTTTTTGAATGATACTATATCCACTCGTTTAAGAATTCACGAATAGCCTGGCGGACCGAGTAAACTTGCAATAGTATCTACGAAGAAAACACTATACAATATCCTCTGACATAAATTCAAGTATCTCAGGATCATAATCCAGTCACCGTTGAGACTGGTACAGATGATGATGACTTAATTAAGGTCCATTTGTTGGTCAACGAGCTCTCTGGACCGGCGAGAAGCAACTCTGCTATTTCCTGGCCATAAATCAAAGATGATGAGGCGGCTATAGACAAATATCGACAATAAAAGGTTTTCAGATTAGTAGACTTGAAAGTTTGATGGGACATAATAGCATAGAGAATAAGGATGAACAGATGGAGTCAAAATCCACAAAATCCATAACCCATATTGATTTGATCAATTGGTTAGATGGTGAATGAGCAAAGCAGTTTTCGATGTATGAGTTGGCAACGTTATCTATATCTTGACACGGATTCTAGTACAACCGCAAGTTCAGTTGCGGATCATTGTTTTGGTTTCATTAAAACGTTTAATAGAGAAGTACTCATTAAAAATTGAAGATCATTATTGATTAAATTGTTGATAATGGACCAGGATTTGAGCTTAAGAACCTGTAAATACTGAGTTTTTCTGTTCATTGATTTGAAGTAAACGGTAGACCAAGAAAACTGCCAAGGAAATATAGATAGAAGATCAATCTAACGCGAAGAAAAGAGAAAAAATGCAAATTTAAGCATTGAAATATTTATATATATATTCATCTTGTTTTATCTTTCTTTCAAGGTCGCAGGAATTGTCCAAATTTGGTTCAGCTTAAAGGATTAGCAGACATGTGTTTGTGACACACTAGAACATGACTTTATCACACTCTAATTTTAAATTTTTCCAGCTTGACAATCAATTCCAACAAATCATACTATGATCTCTTTACCTTGATGATTTGGATTTGCTACCTTATTTACCCTTGTAAGACTATTGTTCTTTTGTTCTACATATCGTAGCTTAAACCCAGGCCTAGCTTGTTATTGATTTGACGCAGGTAAAAAAAAAAAGTAGCAGTAGCATAATTAATTTAACGTCTCATGTAATACCATAAAAGAAGACATATTCTATTTATTGGTCCAATACAGACGGCAGCAGTAAGTAACGCAATGTTACGGCTTTATTATTTTTAGGCAGGCAATGGCACTAGATTTTTCATGGATGTGGTCCAAGCCTACTTCCAGGACGCACCAATGGTATCAGCATACTGGAAAACTGACTTGACACAGACCTGTAGATGAAATTTATTTCATCATTCTTTTAGAATCAATTATTTAAATAAGTACCATGTATCCAAACTTTTGAGGGCAATTACAACCAGCTGAAATAGTTAAATCCATTGTCCAGATCATTGAACGAACCAACCCGTAGACTTGAATCATTTCAAAGACCGACTGAAAGTTAAAATCAGCAATTAATTGATTTTTTCATTTTTGAAATTGATCAAAATTCAGTAATTAACCAAAAATCGAGGCTAGCATGCTTTGTAGCTTCCACAATCACTATTGATGCCTGCGCCTGAAGGTCTAAAACTTCATTTTGAAACTCTGACAAAATGCTGACAAAGGTGAGCTTTTTATCTTTGTATTGCATTGGTTCATCTAAAACCGTATATTTTGAGTTATAAAAAATTGGGCGTCTGGTGTAGTTGGTTTATCACACTCGCTTAGCATGTGAGAGGTCCCCGGTTCAATTCCGGTGTCGTCCATCTTTTTCCAAGTCCGTTGAGATTGTCTTTTTATAAAATGAACGAATTATAAGATATAGCGCTTCAGGCCGATTGCTTTTCAAATTGGAGATCAAAACTTAGGTTCAAGATAGCCGTTTGCATCTCAATTGATCAACCGTTTATGCACAAACTGAAACCTTACACTCAAGACTATATACTAAACCAACTGTTACATACAACACCTACCTTCCAAGGCTCGAGCCGCCATCATAAGGCGTGCCCAAGGCCAAGTTGATCCGGTTCTTGACGCTGTGAAAAAAAGTAGACGCCAGTCAAGCCATGCAAAGACTCACCTTGCCATGTAGGTACTCCATGTCCACCCTGCTCCTATTCTCAGCCGTCTCAAGCCAATGTAAGGTTTTGAACTCGCTATACTGAGCTCTGCCGGCCACTGGTCTGGGCATGTCATCCTACGGTTCTTCTCTTCCATTTGCAAAACGTGAAGCATGCTCAGCGTGTTCCTGATCGACATGTCGGTCTCGCACTTTTCATAGCGCAAGGGAGATCAGTTCAAGATCAACGTCTTTATGAAGAAGGGCCAGCAGCAAAACCAAAACATCGCTGGCCTACTTCTGTTAGCCACCATGTTTGAAAGATTCAGTGTTTGAATGAACTACCACCTGCAGCACAATCTATAAATAAGCTTGACCTTGTAGGAAGTAAACTGGTTTGGTAAACCCCAGCCAATTGACCTGCTGTAAGCTACATAGTCTCCCTGTACTTCAAGCCGTTGGTACCCTAGCCCTATATACTACTGGCTCACCATGACTTCTCTGAGAAAACGAAGTATCTGCTCATTTGAATTGGCCGCTGGTGTTCCAGTCTTTTTTGCCGTGATGTTCATGGCTCTGAATGCCTTCTTCATAGAGCAGTTGAACTGAATGCAAAAAGTGTAATAGTGGTGATCAACGTGCCCAAATATACTATACAGTATATTTTATCCCATGACATTCTGTACCCTTTTTAAAAATCTTCATCACCTGATCTTCCTTTCTTCTCCTCCGCTCTCCACGCGCTTGGTCAAAGGTCAAAGGCACTTTCAGCTCTTTTTACTCTTGCGACGCTTTTTTTTTTTATTTTTTTTTTATTTTTTTTTTTTTATTGTTTATTATTTTTTATTTATTTCGGTCAACAAAAATACCACCACCGTTTTCATAATAAACGTAAGTTGCTTGGCACTGTTTTGGTTTCAAGAATTGGAGTTGGTGGTGGCTGGGTTGGTTTTGTATGGGTTTTTCGACGCGTCGTCGTCGTTTCCAAAGGTGTCAACCCTGCACCAGACCCGGACTTCAACACTCAGGCATCACATGACTGGACCCCATTTATACGGACAGGGCTTACATACCAGGCTGAAAGGTCTTGGTCTGCGAAGAACAGAAGCTAACATCCTTGCAGGTTGACTGAAAAGAAAAGCTATGGATTTGCGGTCGTCGACAGAGGACCTCTCCTTTTATACAAAGGTCAATGGCGCCCAGGACTCGTCCGACCTCACGTTTGCAGCCGCCGGCGCGAAACGTCAGCGCCGCGACAACGAGCCAGGCGACGCCGGCGACGAGCCTGGGTCTGCGGGCAGCAGTGCCGGCAAACAGGGTTCTGGCAGCGGGAACCCCGAGGACGGCGCGCACGAGAACTCAATGATTGACAGCGAGATTCTACAGCACCAGCAGAAGCAAGAACAGCAGCAAATGATGCAGCAGCACCAGCACCAGCAGCACCAGCACCAGCAGCACCAGCAGCACCAGCAACAGCAACAGGGCAGGAAACGGAGCTACTCGCGGTCGGCCGTAGACGCGGGCTCGGGGCTCGGCGTGCCCAACACGTCGTCCGCCGTGTACAACAACACCGTGGCCACCGCTGCGGCTGCCGTCGTCGGGTCCACATCTAGCGCGGGCGGGTCTGATGGCGGGGACCCTGGGTCTCACGCGCACGCGCACATGATTATGCACAACCAGCTCGGCCCGCAAGCGCCCAAACCCGTGGTCGGGAGCCAGGAGTGGCACAAGCTGCGGCGGGACAACCATAAGGAGGTGGAGCGGCGGCGGCGCGAGAACATCAACGACGGGATCCAGGCGCTATCCCAAATCGTGCCCAACTGCGACAAGAACAAGGGGCAAATTCTGCAGCGGGCGGTTGAGTACATTGATCAGATCAAGAAGAACGAGGCGGCGAATATGGAGAAGTGGACGATTGAGAAGCTGTTGACGGAGCAGTCGATTGCGGAGTTGTCGGCGACGAATGAGAAGTTGAAAAAGGAGCTGGCGCACGCGTGGAAGGAGGTGGCCATTTGGAAGGAAAAGTGTGGCGAGCAGTAGGCAAACAACCAGCCGGCTCCAGGCTACTCAAGACTCATTTGATGGGATCTCGCCTTGGCTACTCTATGGACCGGTCTCTATTTACGTTATTATTATTATTATTATTATTATTATTATTCTTGATTTTGTGTTGTTTTAGTTACGAATGATTACTCTTTTTCAAATTCTTATTCTTGTGCCAACCATTCTATCATGGCTCTCCATAGGTTTCATCCACCTCAATCTCAGCATACAGCAACTCCTCCCCATCCTGCCCCAGGGACCCATGATACTCCACGCCCACCGAGTTGGTCCGCGACGCCGTGTTCAACGTAAAGATTGTGCTCGATCCAGCATACGCCGTCCAGTCTTCGATTCCAGCCCGGTTGCAGATCAGCATGCCGACCGGGTGCCGGTCCGGGCGGTCCTCGTTTGGAAGAAGGAAAGGGTGCATCCGGCTCGCCCAGTAGTTGACCGTCGACAGGTCTGGCGCCTGGCCGTCGGTCATGAGGTGGCGCTGCAGGTCGGCCAGCAGCCCGGTCTTTACGGTTTCAGCGTCCCCGGTTTCAGCGCGCTTGGCCGCAATGTCGGGCGACTCTGGATGCAGCCACGCGGTGGGTAGGAGCACCAACTGGGCTTTATTTCTCCACGCAGCACGCCCGAACTCGTACGCCTCGAACGGCGATTCTGTAAACTTGTAGGGGTTCAAGTCCATGCATATGCCCACCTGGGTTCTCAGCTTGGTGCCTCGCACAGAAATGCTGCCGGTCAAAGGGAACGGGTTCCCGGAGTTGAAGGTGTGGGTGGCAGGCTCTGAGCAGCCCCAGGTTTCGTCTGTTTCGTAGAGAAAGGTCTTGCGGTAGTTGAAGACGACGGCGCCAGTGGGGTCGACCATGACCGCTGAGTTGTACGTCTTTTTTTGTTTGCCGCCAGCGGTGTCTATGGAAGCAGTTTCAGGATAGCCAACCAGTGTATGACAGCCGACCGCTTTCGAGGTGGCCTGTGCCCATTGCGTCGAGACGCCGGCCGCCGTCGGCTCTAAAAACGGTTCTATCTCTGCTGGCGATTTGAAATTGTAGCCGGTGAAAGCCAGTTCTGGGAGAACAAGGACATCCAGCTGTCTCTGCTTCTGTGGCTGTTTTCCAGCTGTAGCTGAAAAGGCGGAGGTGGAAGTGGAGGAAGGGGCAGGGCCCAATAATCCGTGGGCGCGGAGGATGGCATTGGCGCGTTCGATGTTGGCTTTGACTGCGCCCAGCTGGGGACTAAGCTGGAGGACAGCGACCTTTAGTTTCATTTTTTTTTTTTTTCCAGGGAAAGCAATTCTATAGTGCTCTCCTCAACTGTATCGTCCCGTAGTTCTGAGTGAAGTTTAGCAGGTGTGGGATCTGAAATACGGGTGAACTTTTGTGGGAGATATTCAGGCAACATGGTAGGTCAACTTTTTTGACATCGCTGTACTTGCTAAACAACTGTTTCATTAGCAGTATTCCAGCTGTCTACTTGAAATTTGCCTGCAGAAAGTCTCAAAGGCTTTGTATGTAGCAGAGTATCCAAGCATTGAATGTTTACATGCCCAGGTACGCCATGGCTTTGTTATGTCTGTTGAATAGACCTTGCTTCAACTATAGCTATAGCGCTCATGGTATATCAGTACTAACCAAGTCTACGTTGACTGAATACTATAAGCTGCATACCTTCTACTGCCTCTCTCCGCGCGCTGCCTTCCTTTGCACTGAAAATCATCAGCCCCAAGCGTTGCGAACTTCCTCTGCAGCGTGTGATGAAGGTCAAGGAGACAAAAAAAGGGTTTTGTGACCAAACCAGGGTAACCTTGATCAGACTAGGGCTTGTTGAATCACATGACGTCAAGTATTCAGCCGTACGTTTTTTTTTTTTTTTTTTTTTTTTTTTGTTGAGTTTCTTGGCCATTCAACACCATCTGAGGGTTCTAATATATATATATTTAGATCAGAACCTTTTTATAATCAGTGGTATAAACGTAGTTTCAAGCAGCTGATGTATCATGGAATCAGCCAACTGCAGACTGTTTATTCTGCTTCTGTTATTACAAGCTCCTGAAAAATAAAATGTCTGTTTTCAGTAGAAACAGCCGCACTCTGAACGGCTTTTACTGTTTTTGGCGATTCCAGTTTATCCCACTGGACATGAACGCCATGGCAATATTGGCCAGACAGACTGAATTTTTTTGTTGATATTTTTTTTGATCTTTGTATATATATATGAAAGAAGATTGAAGCCCAAGATCTCATAAAGACCTTCATCATGGCTTTTGTCCTTTTCTCATTAATTGACAATTGAAGAACAAGGGCCCTAAACATGGCAGGGCAAGGGCATGCAGCAGCAGAGATGTCGAGAGAGAGAGAAAAACCGCCTTTGGCCGTTTTTTTTTTTTTTGCTTTGTTGCTGGAACCGACGGATTAAAAAACCACCGGTGTGTGCGCAGCAGACATGGACTGTAAGACCCGGGACTCAGCGATATATATATATATATATATATATATATATGTATAGTTAGATCAAGACCCGGAAGGTTTTAAATGTTTTGAGTGTGTTTAGAACTAGTAGAAGCACAAAAACCACATGGGCTGGATTCTGATTGATTTCTGGATTAAAAAATTTTTTTTTTTTCTTGTTTGCTGCTGGTGCTGCTGTTGGTGCTGCTTCAGATGCTTCAGATGCTGCTGGTGCGTTGAATTTATATAAATACCAGCACTCACCCCCCCCTCACCTCTTCTTTCCTTTCAAAAAAAACCCCACCATCGACGACCAAACACCACCCCCTCACCAGTCTCTACTATATATCAGTTATACAGAACTCAGCACTGGCAGAAACAATGATTTACAGCTCAGAGAGCCCTTCTACCAACATCCAATGGCTCACAACCTTGGATGCAGAAAACCTGCCCAATAGAAACTACCGCCGGTCCTCAATCATCGGAACCATTGGCCCTGTCTCGAACTCAGTCGAAGTCATCACAAAGCTAAGACGAGGTAAGCTTTTTTTTTTCTTCTTCCATTCTTCTATCTGTAAACCTTCCGGGGTTCTTTTGTGCTTTGTTTCTTTTGCTGGTGGTGGAAATAAATAAAAAGTCTAACTTTAAGCGGTGGAGCCGGGCTCAATATCGTTCGCATGAACTTTTCCCACGGATCCTACGAGTACCACAAGTCAGTCATTGATAACGCCCGTGCCTCCGAGGTCGAGTTCCCGGGCAGACCTGTCGCCATTGCCCTGGACACCAAGGGGCCGGAGATTAGAACTGGTACCACTGTCGAGAGCCAGGATCTCCCCATCAAGGCCGGCCATGAAATGATTTTCAGTACAGACGACAAGTACGCAAAGATCTGCAACACAGAGGTCATGTACATTGACTACAAGAACCTGTCCAAGGTCATTGCCGTCGGCAGAGTCATCTTTGTGGACGACGGTGTTTTGTCCTTTGAGGTGCTCGAAATCGTGAACGACTCCACCCTCAAGGTAAAGGCTCTTAACGACGGCAGAATCTCGTCGCACAAGGGCGTCAACCTGCCCAAGACCGATGTGGACTTGCCTGCTCTGTCGGAGAAGGACGAGGCGGATCTCAGGTTTGGTGTTGAGAATGAGGTCGACATCATCTTTGCCTCGTTCATCCGAACCGGGAACGACGTCCGCGCCATCCGCAAGGTCCTTGGCGAAAAGGGCAAGAACATTAAAATCATTTCCAAAATTGAAAACCAGCAAGGTGTCAACAACTTTGACGAGATCCTCAAGGAGACCGACGGTGTCATGGTCGCTCGTGGTGACCTCGGTATCGAGATCCCGGCCTCCCAGGTGTTCATTGTCCAGAAGCAGCTGATTGCAAAGTGCAACCTTGCCGGCAAGCCCGTTATCTGTGCAACCCAGATGCTCGAGTCCATGACCTACAACCCCCGCCCCACCCGTGCGGAGGTCTCGGATGTGGGCAACGCCATTCTGGACGGCGCCGACTGCGTCATGCTGTCCGGCGAGACCGCCAAGGGCCACTACCCGGTCCAGGCCGTCAACATGATGCACGAGACCGCCCTGGTCGCCGAAAAGGCCATTGCCTACCAGCCGCTCTTCAACGAGCTGCGGTCCCTCGCCCCGCGGCCCACAGAGACCGGCGAAACCATTGCCATTTCCGCCGTGTCGGCCTCGTTCGAGCAGCAGGCCAAGGCCATCATCGTGCTCTCGACCTCGGGCTCCACCGCCCGCCTCATCTCCAAGTACCGCCCCAATTGCCCGATTCTCATGATCACGCGTAACGAAAAGGCGGCCCGCATCTCGCACCTGTACCGCGGCGTGTACCCCTTCATCTACACCCTGCCGCGACCCCAGTCGGCGGCGGACTGGCAGCGCGACGTCGAGGAGCGCCTCAAGTGGGGCATTGACTCGGCCGTGGACCTGGGCATTTTGTCGCTGGGCGATGTGGTTGTAGCCATCCAGGGCTGGACCGGCGGCCTGGGCCACACCAACACCCTCCGTATTTTGGAGGCTTTCTAAGGCTGTGTTGCTGCTGCTGCTGCTGCTGCTGCTGCTCTTGCTGGTGCTGGTTTTGAAATGATTCTGTGAGAATAAATTAGTTATACATAATAATAAATAAAGTAGTTGGTTCTTTTCACTCTAACCACGCTCAGATGGGTACACCCTGCCGCCCGAACTCGGCCACCAGCGTTGCCTCCCACTCGGCCACCGCCGCCGCCCACTCCCTCTTCGCGTTCTCTAGATACTTTCCATTTCCACACTGAGCGTCTCTGACCTCCCGTTTCAGCCACTGCAGAATCCGCGTCGCCAAGCCCCAGTACACAACATCGCCCGCCAGCCGCGCCACGTACAAACGCACCACCTCAACATCAGCCGGATGCGGGCCGCCCTGCATTTCTGTCGCAGACTGGATCCACGCAGAAAGAGCAGGGTATACCTGGGTCCGTGGGTCCTTTAGGCTGTTATCAAGCAGTACCGCTTCGATTGGTGCCAGCCCGGGGCCAAGGTCAAGCGTAGTCGCGGCCAAGTTTGGGGTAACGGGTTCCCTGGCCGCCGCCGCTGCCGCAGCTAAGCTGTTGGACTGCAAAGTCAGTTTCAGTTCCCGCTGAATGTCGGCCACAACAGACTCCGGAAGCTCGTTCAAGACGTCCGTGTCTATAATGCTCGGCCTCGCGAAATAGTTCTGGCTGCTTGACGGCAGAAACCCACTGCTCCCAGCCCCACTTCTGATGTTGCCGTTATAACCTTGGTACAGCTGCGTCAACGTGTTTTGGCCCGCTCCTTGCAGCCCCCTAGACCGTTTCGAGGGCGCGCTCGGCCGTAGGGTGCGTTTGCGTTTGGAGGGCGATGTGTTTGCAGACACAGGCGCAGCCACGGCTACCGGCGCGGGCGTGCTGGGCAGATGGTACTCCTCCTTCACAATCTGTCTTAAAGTGGACGGCAGCTCAGCATACACCGTCCAGTCAATGTCCTGCTGCTCTCTTTCCAGCGGTTTCAGCCGCTTGACACCCCCATCTTCGTCAGCCTTGATCGAGTTGGTATCAGATCTCGGCTCCACGAATTTCAACATGCTCGGTCCGGAAGCGGTCGCCAGTCTTTCCTTTGCGCCCTTTTTCTCAAGCTTTGTGATCTGGATCCCCACACCCCGCAGTGCTAACGGCGGACACTCCATCGTGTCCATCAGCGCCAGCACCAGGTCCCCTAGCACGCCCGCATCGTCCGTCGGCGCCAAATGCGCCGGCACATTGCGGGACTTGCTGTAGATATCGCAGAACCCGTGCCCGAAAGCCTTCGCCTTGCATGCCATGGCGTCCTTGTGGGCCCGATACACCTTCAGCGTAACGCAGCTCCCGACGTAGCCAGAACTGCATTCCCGGCGCATGCGACTGCTGACCTCATGGACCAAGTTCCGGATAAACAGCCCGACGTCCTCGCGGCCCTCAGCGCGCACCCCCCACGAGATCTCGACGCCGATGGATTTGCGGTCGACCGCGGTGGCAATGGTGTCAGTGAGTGAGGTGGCGTCGATTCCGCGCGCGACCTCCCACAGCCTGAGTCCGTGGCGCGGCCCGAACACATTCTCAAGTTCGGCGCGGGTGACCTTGTCGCGCAGGTCTTTAATGCTGTGAACCCCCAGCGATTCCTGCAGCCGGGTGACTACCGACCGCCCCACGCCCGGCAGGTCTCGCAGGCCCACGGTGCCGTCGTCCAGGGCCTCGAACCGGCGCGACCACCGTATGCAAAGATGGCCCGCGGGTTTTGCTTTGGCCAAAGCAATGCGCGCTAGCAACATGTTGTTACCAAGCCCAATACTGGCCTCAATGCCCGCCGTCGCCCTTATCTTGTTGCGCAGTCGCGCCGCCACTCTTTCCTCCGCCACACATGCCACCTCCTCCTCCGTTGCACCGCTTCCGGCCTCCCCGAGCTGCGCATACACCAAGTCCGTCACATCCAAGACCGCCTCATCCACCGACACCGGGTACAGCACCCCCGCGCCCATTTCCAAAATTGCCGTATACAGCTGCTCGGACGCCCTCTCATACGCCTCAAAGTCAAATCTGAGCACCCTCAACTCCGGGCACATCTCCTTTGCTCGCTTCATCCACATTCCATTTTTCAAGCCGTATTTTTGGCGCGCCACGTAGTTGACAGAGGCGAGGTCGCTGCTGGCGGAGATACCGCTGGCAACGGCGACGGGGAGGGTGCGGAGCTCGGGGTGCTTGAGCAGGGCAACTGAGACAAAGAAGGAGTCGTAGTCGACGTGCATCAGAATGCGGGGTGTGCCCTCGGGCAGCGACTTACCACCACCTGGGTTCTGGGTTGGGTCCTGACTAGAGGCAGCGACTTCTTGGGCAAGGTTGAGGTACTTGCGCCTGAGGTCTGCTTTCCACATGCTGAGGTGGTGGAGCCTGGAGTGCTCGTAGAAGTGGGTGATAAAGGCTGGATCCGTGATCGGCGGAATCCCATCCTTCTGTTCCTTTACTTCCCTCGGATGCACTGGCTGCGGCGGCGGCGGCATCACGCTCTTCCCAGCACCACCAACCCCCAGGTTCAGCACACTCTGGCCCGGCCCATTCGCGCCTTCCACAGTCTTATACTCCTGCCACGGCACCAACCTGCCCATCTCCACACACCGCTCGATCCACTCCGGCCGGACCACTCTATACCCCGCCAGCAGTTCTCTTTTGCGGGCGGTGAGGGTTGAAGCCACAATATGGGTGACGGTAGTCTTACCGCCCCACATGTGGTTCACGTGCACGCCGCCGTGCTGAATTACGAGGTGCTGAAGCTGCTCGGAGGACAGGCGGCCCGTGTAGCCGTTGATGTAGATCACGCAGCCTTGGAACACCTGCTTCTTCTTTTTCAAGCTGGCTTCCCCAATTCCTGCTCCCTCTCCTGCTTCCTCTAGACCGTGAATATATGCACCTACAGCAGCCTCAGCGGTCTCGGCGGCGGCACGCACGGCGATTTGGGCCTGGTTCTGCAGCTTCACCTGTTTAGCCTCCATGTACCGCCTGAAATCGCCAAACGCGGTCCCGTCATACTCTGCACCGGACTCGTCTTGGAAGTGGTGCGCAAGCAACTGGGCTGTTTTGGGACGGAGCTTGCCTCCGTTGGCTGCGGCTGGGGCCACGAGCCTCTTGTTCTCATTGTGACTATGGCCGTTGTTGGGGTGGGATGTGGACGGACCCGGTTGTGGAGGTGAACTGCTAGGGGGTAGTGGATGGGCCATCGAGTGGTGTGAGGAGCAGTGCCATGTCGCTTTATGAGTTGTTTTTTGTAGATATAACTGGTTGCAGTTGTAGTTGTAGTTGTAGTTGTGGATCGAGCTGTTGACGATGATGGCGTTTTGTTGATGCGAGTGTGTGAGGAACGAAAACAGGCACTAGTTGGGACTAATTGATTACCCGTTTGAGCTGTCGTGATTTAGCTTAGACTTCACCTTCAACTCATGCAAAACTACAAAGCTACGGGAATAATTCAGATATAGTTGTATCTTGTTAAATTATTTCAATGAGATATGGAAAATTACCTGCTTGATATCAATGCAATTAAAGGCACGTCTAGTTCAGCCAAGAATACAGTCGAAACTTGATTAAAGTCTCAAATCTATGCCATGCTCAATGATGGACCCCCTGGCCGTAATTGTCGACTACATGACCTCTGATCATACAAATCTTCATTGACGGCATAGAGAGCTGAGCCAGATCGAAGTTGTCTTGGCGTACTGTCTTTGAGCTGAAAGGAACTGCGCGATTGAGGGGAATGCTTGAGTTTCATTTCTGGCATACTAGCCCTCTGCCGTAAGAGTCTTGGACTGGATGCTGCAGAACCTGAGCTTGGTCTGGGCTCGCTTTCGCCGACTCTACTTGCAGCGCGAGAACTGACTGTCGATGCTAAATACCCAGGAACTTGTGTGGATGCGTGAAGAGGACTTGATCTAACATCAGGCTGTGATGGTAGTGGAGGAAGCGGTGGATATGACTTTCGTGACCTAGAAATCAACGATCTGCCTCTCGGCGGTTTTGGGGATGCTGTATCTAATTGGTACGCACTGGGGATGCTATGTTGTTTGGTAGGAGTGTTCAAATGAGAGAATTGGTGCTGAGGCTTTTGGTGCGCAGAACAGAGACATTGGTCCCCATAAGCGGAACTAAAACTAGAAACGGATGACACGGATAAGTATCTATCCCTATGAATGTTGGTATGAGCTTCTTCAAAAGATTGTGAAGGACTGCGGGCTAAAGGCACTGGGAAAAGATCTGAACCGTCATGGGTGCCAAAGACTGAAGGTGATTCGAGGTATGATGCAAAGGTAGTTACTTGGTCAACAGGAGGAGACATGGGATTATCAACTCCAGAAGCTGCTGCAAATGCTAGGGACTCCTCCCATTCGAACTTGACAGCCGCAGCTCTTTCATTGAGCTGCTCATGTAGAAACCCAACGACTTTCTTAAGTTTCTTTAATTGAGCCTTGATCGGATCAGTTCCTTGAGATTGAGGAGATTGCGAAGACTTGGAATCCGAGTCTGGAGAGGGAATGCTCAAAGAATCAAGTCCATTTGAATCAGAGTCAACCCAGAGAGATTTGATAACTGAATCAAAAAGCTCATGGAGAAGCTCAAGATTACAATTTGCAGTGGGTTCCTGATTCATATTATCGCAGGATTAACAAAGCTGACCTCTTTCAACAGACGAAGACACTCGACTCGCTCACAAAGAATCGATCATCCATTGAAGATTTTTATTTTTTTTCCAAGAAAGAAGAAGGTTTGACCTCCTTTTCAGAAAAGTAAGACATTTCAGGGATCGAAACTTCGCACCTTGTCCGGACTGGAATATATTCCTGCAAGAGCGAAGCCAAAACCCACTTTGGAATTCAGAAGCATAAGGTGAAGCATATTGCAGGATTATTCCATGGCAAAATGCAGGATCGCCCCTGCGACCCTCCGACTATTTCGGTCGCAAAGTTGAATAGGGGTATAGTTGCCATAGTTCCATCCAGCTGAGAAGTCAACACAGCAGCATTGCAAGTGATGTTTTGCTACTATGTTTAGCTAATTGCATTTCTTAGATAGCTGCTATTGCTAGAGAACTCAGCAGAACAGACCTTTTAATTGAAGGTGCGCACCTCAGGCTCGAACGGGGAGCTCAAGTATGTCAAGTGAAACCAGCCAATAAGCAGTAGTGAAAGGTTAGGGTATTTGATCTGAAAAATCCTCTCTTCAGCGCCAAATCAGTAGCCATCAGTTGAGAAGGACTGTGAAGATTTCTGCCAACAGTAGTTACCTCATCGTCGAACAACCAGATATCAAAAGTTGTCAAATGGCATTTTCATCTATTTCTCAAAGAGTGCAAGGCGCTCTGCGGTCGGCATCTACCTTTCTGAACCGCCCTTCATGTACATCCATCCAGACTCAACAACTACTTCCTAAGATTACCGTCCGAGGAAAGCGAACCAAGGTCAATGCTGCACAGTCCGCCAATGTTCAAAGAATTGTCACCCAACTTTCAGTGTTCAGTGCCAGAAAGAAGCAACCACGCCGACTAAAACTGTCTCTGGAAGATCTTCTACGACACAACGCTACCACGCGAGCATGGGCATTATTTCAAAAGAACAAGCGTGATGCTCACCAAGCACAGCTTGAGAAACAATACCACAAGATTGTTGAAGCTTGTGAGGAGCTGGAAAACACCGATCCTTTCCTGGCGTTTGAAGGTACCAAGAGAGAGCGTGGAAAGCGATTCTCACCTGAACTGAGAGTGCCAACCGAGACCCCTCCTACTGTTGTCTGGCAGTCATCTTGGGAACCTGTCAAGCCCAAGGAAGGAGACAAGAAATAAAGAAAATTTTGATTCCCTGTATATAGTATATAATACATCTTGCTTTTGTAAAGTGTGAGATCTCCTAGTTTGGCTTATTATTATGTGAAGCCTGAAAATTTTAATTTCTCCCAAGACACTTCTTCTCCAACTCCATCAGCATGTCGAATCATACACAGGGCAAAAAAAGGAAAGAAAACCTGCTCTGGCAGCTGGATATGCTTGAAGCCAAGGCTTCAAGAGATGTCAGTAATACTCGACTTGTACGAGCACAGTTTGCGGCCAATAAGCAAATTCGAAAAACAAAGAAGAAAGAGAGGCAAGGTCAAAAGCGAAATGACCGGTTCGAAAACCCTCATAGAGCTGACATGATTGCCTCGGAGATCCAGGACAGAGAGGAGCAAGAGCAGGGTCCTGTCGAAATCTCAGTTGAAGATCAAGCAAAAATTAAAGAACTACGAGTCAAAGTTGTCGAACAAAAGATACATCACTACTCAAAAGACATTCAAAAAGCATTAAAGACGGCCAAAACTACGGAAGCTTTAAAGATTAACAAGCGTATAAAAGCCCAAGAAGGCAATGAAGAAAAGATCAAGAAACTTCAGGAGGAGCAAACAGAGCTCAAGACCATTGATGTAGCGTTGCTGACCTCTATCCACTCAGTCAGAACCATGCAAAAAGCGTTTGTGCCCACCCAAGAGCAGCGCGACGATCCTCCGGATTATTTGCCTGATAGCATTGTGAAGCCTACGGAGGACTCGCCTCTAATCACTTTTAACAGAACAGCTTCGCATAGCTTAATGACTGTCGCGGCCCGACTATGCAATACGGCGGCAGTGAAAGCGGCTTGCGAGAGTATGGTCACAGCAGTGAAGTATGCAGTTAAGATTGAGAAGAAAGAAACTGCATCAGATATTGCTAAGCGAAAGAAGCAAGAAAAGAAGGAGAGAAAGGCCAAGGCCAAAGCATTGGAAGACTCTGATAACGAGGAGTTTAAAAAGTACTCAGACATGATTGCTGCTTCAAGTGATGAGGAAAGTGACGAAGAAACAGGACAGTCGATATTGGGAACTACGCGGGCACCTGCTGGAGATGATGAGAGTGAAGACGAGGCCGAGGGGGCAGACGACTTTTTTGTCTTTCCTGAAGATGATGACAATGTGGATCAGAGCGATTTGGAAATAACCGAGAATTCCTCACTGAAAAAGAAGAAGGATGAGAAAAAGAAAGAAGATAAGTACGTTCTACCTGCATTGGCTTCAGGTTATTTTTCAGGCGGATCCGATGACGAGATGGAGGAAGAACCCCGGGATCGAGGCTACAATCTCTCAAACGACTCTGTTGTCAAGGACGCCACTACGCAACGCAAGAACAGGCGTGGCCAGCGTGCCCGTCGTCAGATCGCCGAACTCAAGTACGGAAAGAATGCAAATCACTTGAAAAAGGAGCGAGAGGAGAAGCAGCAGAAATGGGCTCAGCGGCAGGGTGAGTTTGAAAAGCGGGAGGCTAGAAGGAAAGAGCTTGGTATTGAGCGCCCTGAGCAGAAGAAACTTCCAGAGTTATCAGAGAAGAAACCTCTCCATCCTTCATGGGAAGCCAAGAAAAAGCTTTCGGCTGCTCCAGTTAAGTTTGAAGGTAAAAAGGTTGTGTTTTAACTCATTCTCAAGCGTGATATTTCTACTTAATTTCCAAGAAAATAGATGTGATTTCATAAAAGTTTCAATAGACATTTACTATTCATTCCGTTGTCTCGTACAACGTGCTCTAAGATCTGCCATATTGAGAGCCATTTGAAATCAACTGTCTGAGTTGGGTGTGTGTATGTCGTAATTATGCACAAATAATTGCCGTCAAATAAAACCCCCATCTTCTTCATTACCAACAACTTTACCCATACAGAATTTCTAGTCGACCATGAAATATCCAGACTACCCCCCGCGGCCTAGTGAAGAAGAGGCCAAGTTCATCAATGATAGCATTATTGACTGGAGTTTGGGCCATGGGCTGACTATGCTGACACCTGAAGGTAACGGCGTCACTGCCGTGCATGCGCCAGTTACTATTTATCCATCGCCTTTTCCAAAGTCAGGCATGGACAATGCGCTCTCGGTGCAAAAGACATTTAACGAGCTATATGCTAAAGTTTCGAACGATGAGGAGTGGCTGAGGGAATCTCTTGCCGAGTAAGTGACTTGATCAAGGCTGAGAACTTACGCTAACGAACTATAGTGTGTTTAAGTTGGATCGTGATTTCACGGGAAAGCTGTGGGAGCTGTACTTGAAGGCCAGTGCTGTGGGCCTTTCTCAACCCCTTACTCTCGGTCTGTTTCGATCTGACTATATCATCGATAAAAACTCAACTGGATATCAAAGCGGTGCTGCCATCAAGCAAATTGAGTTCAACACTGTCTCTATTTCCTTCGGAGCTTTGTCCACAAAAGTTTCCGAGCTGCATACTTATCTTGCAAAGTCTGGAACCTATGGTGAGACTGGATTGCACATCCAGCCCTCTCTTTCAGGCTCTCTCGTTGGCCTTGCGAACGGATTGGCTGCTGGCCACAAAGAGTACGTCGCCAACTGCCTCTCAACCTCTCAACCCGCGAAAGCTACCGCTATTCTGTTTGTTGTGCAGCCTAATGAACGCAACGTGTTTGATCAGCGTCACTTGGAGTATTCTCTCTACGAGAATCACGGCATTCGCAGTTACAGAATTACATTGAGCGAGATCCGTGAAAAGACCAAATACGTTACTGAACCAGGCGCCTCGGGCGCTCCTAACGTTAATCGACTCATTCACATTCCATCCGCTTCCGAGATCTCTGTTGTGTACTACCGATCCGCTTACTCACCTTCCGATTTCCCTAGCGAGACTGAGTGGGATGCCCGGCTTTATTTGGAAACCACGCATGCCATCAAATGCCCTTCCTTGCTTACGCAACTCTCAGGATCCAAGAAGATCCAAGAGGTTCTCACTAACCCTGAAATCACTGAAAAGTTTTTGTCCAAGGGCAGATCCCAGCCAGTTAAGCCTAATGTCATTGAGGAGATCGAAGCGACCTTTGTCAAAATCTACCCAATGGATGACAGCCCTGCAGGTGTGGCAGCTAGAGAAAAAGCGTTTTCCAATCCCGAAAAGTACGTCTTGAAGCCCCAGCGCGAGGGTGGGGGCAACAACATCTACAAAGAAAACATTCCTGGTTTCCTCAAGTCCATCCCAGAAGATACTTGGGGTGCTTACATTCTTATGGAACTGATCGTTCCTCCTCAGTTCCAAAACAAAATTCTTAGAGCTGGCGAGATCTATAACGGTGACATTGTTTCTGAGCTGGGTGTCTTTGGTACTGTTTTGTGGAACCAATCCACTTCTGACATTTTACACAATGAGCAGGTCGGCTGGTTGCTGCGCTCCAAGTTGCAGTCTAGTGATGAAGGTGGCGTAGCCGCTGGCTTCGGATGTATTGATAGCGTCTATCTATTTTAAATCTTGATCTCTGTCACCCCGCCTGTGTATTTTTAAATACAAAGTTATATAGAATTATTTCCTCTTTGTGCATATGTGCTCTCTCAACGGACTCCCGCAAGTAATCTTCTAGCTTTCTGCGAGCTGGCATACCTGAAGCTACCTTGCTTGCCTCGCCGGTATGCTCTCTCTATACTTGCTGCCCATAAGGCACCACCGCAAGTATTTGAAAACCGAAAGAACAAGCCAAGAAATGGAAGTGTTTCCAGAATTCCAGCCATAAGGCCAAAGCTAGTCAATAGTTAGTCCAAAGTCTTGCATATTGGAAACCTTTCAAACCCCGTGTATTGCCCTCGTCTACTGTCAACGTTGTGCTTGACTTCAACTGCGGAGAATCCTTTCAGCTGATAATATCGAGTATGAGCAGACCTGCCTCGTTTAGGTGCGGCTATTAGAACCAACAAGAGCGGCCCTACCAAAGGAACAAAATGAAGCACTAAGATCGCAATTGATTTAACAAGCCAAAACGGCATGAATGCATTTCTGGGTATCGTTTGGGCGTAAGCTTTCATCCGCGCCGACCAAGAAGGTTTTACAACCCTTCGACCACGTCCTTTCACCACCAAATCGTCAAACCCTTCTTTCGTCAAAACCTTTCCAATTGTTAGTATTAAAACTCAATGTTTTAAGTCAAACTTGCAGCTTCAAACAGCATTCTCATAGGCGTTGGCAGAAGCAGCCATTTTGATATGACGGAGGCAACGACGGCAGATTGGTGAATCATAGCCAACCATGCCGTCAGAATTCCAGTAGGACCATTAAAAAACATTGCAATGAGAGCTTGGGGTGGGTATAAGGTCGTGTACATGAAAGCGTAAACAATGCACGTAAGGATGAGTTCTGGGATTAGTACAGTCATAAGATATGCCCACAGGACGGGGCTGGCTATAAAGTAGTAAACGCCCTAAATTGTTAGAAAAGGAATAAGTACCTCACTCAAAGCTGAGCTACTTGAACTGGATATAAAAAGGTGCCAGAGGTTACCACTGTCACAGGTAGAATAATAGGCTCGCATGCTATCCTGATTGTCTTTTTCATTATCTTTGGCCGCAAAAATACAAAAGATAGAATTCCTGCCATTTTGAATAATGCCAATTATAATGAATCTAGAGTAATTGGTTCGTAAGCTTGCAAATCACCGAGTGGATCTGTTTCAGGCTCTGCGATAGTTAATATGGGAGACATCGTACTGCGAGGAAGTATTTGATCCCAATTTTTTTCGAAATCATGACTTGAATCACGAAATACTCGAAATGCTGGGGCAAAGGTTTTACAGCACCGCAAGCAGCAATTTGAGACTCCTTGGGAAAACGTGCTTGATCACTGGGGGATCCCAAGGAATAGGTCTAGCTATTGCCAGCAAGTTTGCAGCTGAAGGAGCCTCTCTTATTCTCATGTCAAGAAATCGGCAAAATCTGGAAGAAGCCGCTTCTAGTCTACCAATAGTCAACAGCAGCCAGGTTCACACTGTCGCACCATTCGATTTGTCTCAGCGAAGAGCATTTACAGAGGCTGAGGTTGGAACCAAACTTACAAACATTGATGTGCTGGTTAATTGTGCCGGAATCTCGCAGTCGTCTTTACTTCTTTCAACCTCAAAGGAAACAATTGACAGTGTGGTTGATCTCAATCTCTTGGGAACTATATTTGCTACCCAAGCACTTGTAAAGCCCATGATTCGAAAAAAGCGTGGCTGCGTTATCAATATTTCATCAGTTCTTGCAGTGCGCGGCATTAAAGGGACGTCAGTCTATTCAGCAACAAAGGCAGGTGTTTCTGGATTTACTCGAGCGTTGGCAGCGGAACTAGGAGGGCGGAACATTCGAGTCAATTCTATCTGTGCTGGGTTGGTAGACACTCCCATGGGAAACTCGGTTGATCCGGCTTTCAAGGAGATATTTCTAGCTCAGAGCTCTTCAAAAGACCTCATTCCTCCCTCTGAAATTGCCGCTGCTGCTCTTACTCTCGTTCTTTCTGAGCACATGAATGGGGTAGAGTTAAAAGTGGACGGAGGGTTCACAGCATGATTCTCAGTGCTTGAAAAGTTAAACTACGATCATTAAACGACTTACAACAATATCATCTGTGCAATTGACTTTAGCCAGCACCGAACACTGCATTTTATATCCTTGATGCCTCTGAATCACGATGAACCTCTGAAAGTGTTGAGAAAGCCACATGTAGGTAAATTTTGGACCGTGTAAATATCAGCCCCAAGAATTTTTCAAGTAAAAATTTTTTTCCATGTGTTGTTAAAAAGCATCGTCGCTGCTCCTTCCTCTTTCCCTTTTCTTCTTCAGCTTTTGCCTCTACAAAGACAGAACCACAGGACCATCACAATGCTTATTTTCAAGGATATTGTTTCTGGTGACGAGCTGCTCTCCGATGCTTACGACATTGAGACTGTCGACAACGCTGTCTATGAAGTCAACTCCCAGATGATCATTGTCAAGCCTGGTGCTGATGTTGACATCGGTGCCAACCCCTCTGCTGAGGATGCTGATGAGGCCCTTGAGGATGGTGCCATGTCCATCAACAACGTTGTCTACTCTTTCAGACTCCAGGAAACCTCTTTCGACAAGAAGTCCTTCGTTACTTACATCAAGGGCTACATGAAGAGAGTCAAGGCTGAGCTCACTGAGAAGAACCCCGACCAGGTCCCTGTCTTTGAGAAGGGCGCCGCTGCCTACGTCAAGAAGATTGTCGCCAACTTCAAGGACTACGAGTTCTTCACTGGTGAGTCCATGGACCCCGATGGAATGATCGTCCTCCTCAACTACCGTGAGGACGGTACCACTCCTTACCTTATCTTCTGGAAGCATGGTCTCTCTGAGGACAAGGTCTAAGTCAATCTTAGATGCTTAAGGTTACAACCCTTTTTTTGTACCATCTTTGTATTTAATGTTTACTTTGTCTAATATACCGTTGGATTTTCGCTATGTTTATATTTTGGGTGCATTTGTGACAAGCTAAATACATGATTGCCGAAGACTCAATGCAATGATGTTTAAACTTGCTGAAGAGATTGAGAAGAGAACTGGATTTTGATTTACAATTGTAGCAGAAACAGTCAACACCATTCAGCAACTCTGCAAGTTCTATTCATCAATTGAGTTCAATTTGCAATTAGAATAAACCTGCAGAGTTATTGGCAATATCACTCATGCTTTGATTCAATGCTAACATAAATGATAACTCTTACTAAAACTAAGACTTTGACCCAGTACCTTCAACACATGGATCAATATAAAGAGCCATACCAACCTTGACACAGACCCATCTCAACAGCCAAAAAATATGACAACCGAGGGATTCGAACCCTCGCCTCCGAAGAGATAGGAACCTTAATCCTACGCCTTAGACCAACTCGGCCAGATTGCCATTTTTCTTTCTTAAATTATATAGGCTTATTTATAAAGCTAAATATTATGTTACTAAGGCAAGGGTATTACATAAGCTTTTGAAAAATTTTTACTCAACATGCAAAGATCAAGACTTTTTTCCAACCAAATCTCCTCCAAGGCTTTGCTACTCTCTCTTATCACCCCCAAAACAAAGCTCAACCCAGCTCATACTCATTACAATGCATTTGATGTACACTTTGGACGCTGATGGAAAGCGTGTTTACACTCTCCAGAAGTTGACCGAGTCTGGTGAGATCACCAAGTCTGCTCACCCTGCTCGTTTCTCGCCCGACGACAAGTACTCCAGACAGAGAGTTACTCTGAAGAAGAGATTCAACCTGCTGCCTACTCAGCAAGGTAAGTTATGACTGGTTCAGAGCCAGATGTGGAGTGTTATCTAGAAGTAGTGAACTAACTGGTATATTAGATGCTAAGCCTTGGTAAACACGCTCAACTTCCTTTCCCTCAACAATAGTCATTACTCGATTTACTGGACTATAATCTTCTCATTCTCTTTTTTCGAATTTGTTTGAGACTCTCTCTTCTGGTTTGGCCTTGGTGTCTGGGATTCCAATTCACTGTTTCTTCGTTTGGTTGTATTTGTTATGGCTTTATTTATTTTGTACTCTTAAGTGCCAAAGAAAGTATGGCATTGTTCTCTTTTTCATTTTCCAGTATCTCTGTAGATGCTATTGAGGTTTTTTTTTAAAAGACTTGGAGACGTTAGATCAGGGACTGCTTGACAGACCTGTCTGGTTTCACACCCATTGAAGCTATTTTATGTCAAACCATGTCACTTTGGCAATGACTCTCCAAGTTTTAAAGTAATATTTGATACCTCAAAAGCCTTCCCTTCTTTTGTAATTCTCCCGTAATGGATCCAGTCTTGATTCTTTCATCTCTTTTCAACTATCTGAAGTATGGAGAGAGTAAGATCAGGGCTGGGGCTGATTTTGTCTTCGTGAAACTTTAGGTTTTTCATCCCACACAATTTGTCGCTCAACGACTTTTCAGGACTCTGTTATAACCTTCATTCGCTTGAATTTACTCTCACTTCTTGATTTTTATCACAAGGTTGAGTTGAATCTTCATACGGTAGATTCTAGGTTTTGAGCTATCTGGGGTGACCTGACTCATGATGGATTTGATGCCTTCCAGCTATACTTCAAACTGCTTCGATTAGATGTCACGCTAAATCCTAATGAAAAGTACAACGGTTAGGAGGCTGGGATATACTGCAAGATGTTTCAAGCTGTATGAGGTTCCGCGAAGCACTTTCTCACCGTTTGCTCAGCGCAAGATTCCTGAGCACAAGATTCTACGAGAGTTAGCAAATCGCGAACACAAAACTCGAGTTGGATACTTTGAAAGAGCTCAACAAGCATATCTTAAAGGAGAAGGGGCCGAAGCAAAAGAGCTTTCAGAGGCTGGAAAGCGCCATGGCTTAAAAATGGACGAGTACAATAAACAGGCCTCGACTATCATTTTTGAAACCAACAATGCAGATCGAGAAAGAAATGAGATTGATCTCCATGGTTTGTTTGTCAAAGGTATGGTATCACAAATGATGATTGGATGCATAAATTAATTTCCATCTTAGAGGCTGTTGGATACTTGGAGGCTAGACTGGATGAAGACATTGCGAATGAGCAAAAACGTTTATTAGTGTAAGTTTTTGAGGTAGTCTAGTTCATGATAGATTTTCCTAACTCTTTCCAGCGTTACAGGAAACGGGCATAACTCACAAAATTATGTTTCAAAGATCAAGCCTGCAGTCATTGAGACTTGCAAAACGAGAGGGTTAAATTATCTTTCTGTGGTTGGCAATTATGGCGCAGTTGATATTGATCTCACAAGCGCACCCGAGTTTTTACAAGATTATCATCACGCGCAATTCGATTATCAAAGTAATCAAAATCTAATGCATCAGCAAAGAATCTCAGACGTGATGAGACAAGAACAAGAGTACCACAATCAAAGAATTTATGACGAGCGACAGGAGCTGATAGCAGATCACCGACGATGGCAATTGGCTCAAAAGGAGCGCAAAAAGCGTACAAAAGAGGAGCAGGATAGAATTGCCATAGAAGAACATCAAGAAATGGTTAGACGGCAAGAGATCGTACGACAACAGGATATAATGCGGCATCGAGCCCATCTGCGAGAGACAAGCCCTTCTGAAGATGGCAATACTGAATCAAGGAGGAGGAAACGTGGAGGTTTAATTACCTATTTAAAGAAATTGTTCTTTTGCAGCAGATGATGGGCGAACTTCTTCAGCGAGATATCAATCATTACGCCCTTGCTCTTTCAGTGATTTGCGAGGCTGATCTTCCATATTCTTTTCAGATCAAAAACCTATCAAGGACAATATCAACTTGAGACACAAGAAAAGATTAAACATGATGTAACCATCATTTCCATAAGCAATGCATTTTCACGTTTTAGTATATCGTGGCTCTATTCCTGCCAATTGTTGAATGCCTATCTAAATCTATTCCCTCTCAAAATTTTTGTTCAAGAAGTCAATGAACATTATAGGTATCCGTGACGACTCCACCATCTTCATTTTGTTTAGTGCAATATAATTTCGTCGGATACGTTGGAGCTGAGCTAGAGAAAGTTGCTTGTATGGAAGAGTGACTGGAGTAGAATAGTCCTTGATTTTAACCGTGCCTCCAGGGTTCACTTTCTGTAGCTCTAAAACGCTCGAAACAATCTCTTGAGTAATTTTGTCTAATTCGAAAAGGTAGTTACTGGGTGTAGCAGCTTTCAGAACAGTGGCTTGATTTGGCGGCTTAGGCTTGTTAAGAACCAGCGATTCCCAGAGTTCATTGATGGGTAGCTCGGTGTCGTCGTAAGCGACTGTGTATAACGGCGAGTCCCATCTGCTCATTCCGTTTGGCTCTTCGTATCTAAAGACCAGAGCGTCAAAGAGATCAGGCGCCCAACCGTCAGATCCTCGGCCACTATTCCACTCTCTGCACATATCGGCAGGCGCACCGACTTGAAGTACACAAGAATTCGTCAGTAAGGCCTTAGCTTCGCAGAAGAGCTGGTATCTGAATCCTTTGATATATGTCAAATTATCGAGAATAACAATCGTTTCTTTGCTCAGGAGCTTTTTAACTGAAGACATTTGCAACCCTCGAGTAGCTTTCTCGCTTATTGCCTCTATAGATTCATTAGTTAAAGAGCATTTTTAAACATTGTCAGTCTAATACCTCGATAAGTCTCTTTTGCTATTCCCAATCGCTCGTCATTGACCAACTCCACCTTCATGTGAGCGTACTTAGGTCCCGACTCTCTGATCTTGACCTCTAGCTGAGAAACAAGCTTTTCTGCAACTTTTGTTTTACCCGACGAAGGATATCCAGTTATCATAAGCAGCGGCATTGCTATCTGATTTGTGTAGTTAAACAGCGCAGTGGGTAAAAAAAAAGTTTTACCCAGGATGAAAATCTCTTTCTTTTTCACCTTGATCTCCCACCAGCATTGAAATGAAGCCCAAAGTTTCGCCCGCAGAAATTATCGCGGCTTTCAAACCTCGCTTGGAATTCCCAAAGTATAATGTTACTCTTGCTAATTTCCACGGGCATCATCGTGTGGCGCTTCAAAGAATGAGATCGCTGGCGCCACAGGTAGACCTGGTGGTAGAGATTCGAGATGCAAGAGCACCGATCAGCACTCGTAACGGGCTGTTTCAGCGGGTCATGGGAAACATTCCTCGCTTGATTTTATATTCCAAACGAGACTTGAGTTCTTTAAAGACAGAGGTAAGAAGAACTTGTGGTGTTTTAGACAGATGTTTAACATTTTTGTAGACGATAGCAAAGTGGCATCCAGAGGGGAACGCCATGTCGGTAGACTGCAACAGCTTCAGTGATATACGGAAAGTTTTGAAAGAGGCAAAATGTAAGTTATTAGCAAGAACTTCAAAAATCTTCATACTTACTTTGGTTCAGCAATCCATGGACAGATCACACCAGCTCCACCGTTAGGTGCTCATTTACTAGTCACTGGAATGCCTAACGTCGGAAAAAGTACATTTCTCAACACACTGAGAACAGCAGGCACCTCTATCAGTATGTAAAAGCCCCATTGAAGCGTCATTATTGCTAACTCGAATACAGAAAAAAAGGCAGCCATGACTGGTGGAATGGCAGGCGTTACTCGTGGAATCTCAAACGAAATCAAAATTAGTTCAAATCCTCCAATCTATATTTTCGACACTCCGGGTGTGTTTGTTCCTCACGCCAAAGACGAACAGACTATGATTGCTCTTGCAATCACCGGAGCTATGCGAACTGCCATCATCGAACCCGAAATCCAAGCAGACTACCTACTCTACCGCTTGAACTTGGCTCAGCCAGATGGCAAAGCTTACAAGGATTACCTGTCTTACCCCACAAATAATATCGGCACTTTATTAAAAGCCATTTGGACAACCAAGATTAAACCGAAACAACGGGGTGGTGGATACAACCCGACAGGAGCTGCAGCGTTCTGGGTAGATCAGTGGAGGCAAGGAAAGGCAGGAAAGGTGATGCTTGATGACCTGGATGGCACGGCTTACGAAGACGCAAGCGAAAAGGAAAAGCAACTGTTGGACAATTTTGATATGGACTTTGATGAGGAAGCTCGGCGATGGAAGCAACCTTTTCTATTCTAGCCAGTATATTATTTTAGATCTCAAAGCATTTTGTATATAGTCTCAACTTCACGATTACAGAGTTTTCAATGTTTGTGATCCCATCAAGCTTGTGTAATTTCAGGGCAAGGGCGCTTTGAAATTTTTTCTACTTGATTCCTCCCAACGGCAAAATTTTTTTAAATCGATTATTTCAGTTTTGTTCACTATCAACCTAGATCCTTCCGAACCAAGTTGTAAAATGGGAAAAGTCAAGTCGAAGGGAGAGAGCACTAAACATAAGTCTAGCAAGGCTAAGCCTTCTGCTGCTTCAGCTATGGCATTGCTAAAGAAAAAGGAAAAAGCTGGCTCTCAGCTGAGAGATGAGGTGCATAAGAAAAAGAAGTTGGGCAAATCGATCAAGGGTGCCGCTAAGGAGGAGTCTAAGGATGATACCAAGACTGAGGCTTTGGCTGATGAAATTGACGAAGATCTTGCTGAAATTGAGGATTTGCTGGAGAAATCAGAGGACGTTGAGATCAGTGACAAGGCTGAGAGCGACGAAGAGGAAGATGAACACAAAGATGACGACGAAGAAGAAGAGCAAGAGAATGATGATGAAGAAGCCGAGGACGACGAAGAAGATGAGGCTGATGAGGAAGAAGAAGATGAGAACGAGTTTGAAGATCAGGACGGTAATATCTCCATGCCTGCTCCCTCGACTACTGCTGGCGAGGGAACTCACGACAAGGTGCTCTTTAGTGAGCTTAACCTGTCTAGCCCGACACAAAAAGCCATTGAAAAGATGGGATTTACAAAAATGACTTCAGTTCAATCACGAACAATTCCCCCATTGTTGGCTGGCCGTGACGTGCTAGGTGCTGCCAAGACCGGATCCGGCAAGACTCTGGCTTTCTTGATTCCTGCTATTGAGCTGCTGTACTCTCTCAAGTTCAAGCCCCGTAACGGAACTGGTGTCATTGTTGTCACTCCCACTCGTGAGCTTGCCCTGCAGATTTTTGGTGTTGCTCGTGAGCTCATGGAGTTTCACTCTCAGACTTTTGGAATTGTCATTGGAGGTGCCAACCGCAGAGCTGAGGCTGAGAAACTGATCAAGGGTGTTAACCTGCTCATTGCAACTCCTGGTAGATTGCTTGATCATCTTCAAAATACCAAGGGCTTTGTGTTCAAAAACTTGAAAGCTCTTGTGATTGATGAGGCTGACCGTATTTTGGAAATCGGTTTCGAGGAAGAAATGAAGCAGATCATCAAGATTCTACCTAAGGAAGACAGGCAATCAATGCTGTTCTCAGCTACGCAAACTACTAAGGTCGAGGATTTAGCTAGAATCTCGCTGCGAAAGGGCCCTCTTTACATCAATGTTGACGAACAGCACGAGACATCTACTGCCAACGGTTTGGAACAAGGTTACGTTGTGTGCGACAGTGATAAGCGATTTCTGCTGCTATTTTCGTTCTTGAAGCGTAATCAAAAGAAGAAGGTCATTGTTTTCTTGTCTTCCTGCAACTGCGTGAAATACTACGGAGAACTCCTGAACTACATCGACCTGCCAGTGCTTGACCTGCACGGAAAGCAGAAGCAGCAAAAACGAACAAACACATTTTTTGAGTTCTGCAATGCCAAACAAGGTATCCTTGTGTGCACTGACGTTGCCGCTCGTGGACTCGATATTCCTGCAGTGGACTGGATTGTTCAGTTCGATCCCCCAGATGATCCCAGAGATTACATTCACCGAGTAGGTCGAACTGCTCGTGGCACCCAAGGAAAGGGCAAGAGTTTAATGTTTTTGACCCCAAGCGAACTTGGCTTTCTGCGCTACTTGAAGGCTGCCAAGGTTCCATTAAATGAGTTTGAGTTCCCTGCCAACAAGATTGCCAATGTTCAGTCTCAACTTGAAAAGTTGGTTGCTTCCAACTATTGGCTCAACCAGTCCGCTCGTGACGGTTACAGAGCTTACCTGCAAGCATATGCCAGTCATTCCACAAAACTGGTCTACCAGATCGACAAGCTGGATTTGGTGAAGGTGGCCAAGTCGTTTGGTTTCCCTGTCCCACCCAAGGTCAACATCACAATTGGCGCCAGCGGAAAGGGCACGAAGCGTGTCAACGAAGGAAAATATGCTCCGAACAAGAAGTCAAAGAGAGTTGAGTGGACGCGATAGGAAATGAGTGGAGCGGAGCAATAAAAAAAAGTTATTTAGTATCATTATTAAACATTAGCCTAGAGTTTTTTCTTGTAGATTACAATCAAAATGCACGAACAGAAAAAAAAAATGAAAAGAGCATGAAGATATTGGAAAATGTTATTATTGGCGTAGCTGGCGAGAGCTGACATGTCTCAGAATATGTTCTGAATGCTTTTCAAGATTAGGTTGAACCCTCTGTAGATGAGGATATGCAAGGCGCCCTTCCTCACCAGTGAGGTATCGGCCGTCAAACAATGCGAGCAGTTCTGGATTAAAAGAAAGTGCATGCCCATGAAATGTATGGGGTGAATGGAGACGCGAGGGAAAGGAAATAGGAACAATCCAGTACAGAAAGTTAGGGCCCATGGTGAGTTTCCAATTCTCAAACCTGCCTAAATCGTACGGCTGTGGATCATTTCCCTTAATTCTTGTGACTACTCTCATTCCATCTGATGCTTTGAAATTGAATAGTGGAAAGTGGTTTCGATTCATGTTGAGCTGCTCCAGCGTAGTGGTGTTTAACAAAATGTACCGAATATGGGTGTGCAAGAACGTTGCAAGCATGACAAGCCATGATAATGACAGCGTGAATAGGGCAATTATGTGGAATGAACAGCTTTGGAACTCTGGCTGAAATGGGCGGGCGTATAGAGCCAAGGTGCTGACGACAAATGAAAGCTGCAACACTAGGTAAAATAAGAACTGAATAAAAAGTTTATAGTTGGAGAGGCCAATGATGACTCCAATCCAAATGCAAAAATGTTCCATCTTTGGAACGCAATGGCCCAGCTCCACGGAATGGTGAACTCTGGCTATCTTGACAGACTGGCAAGATGAGCACCATAGTGGATAGCCATGATAGTCGCATACAAACACTGGAGGTAGTGAAGAAACTTCAAAACAAGATTCTTCATCCTCACTCAAAATGCTATTTTCTCTCTTCACAGAAGTCGTGTGATTCGAATTTCCTAGATCATACTGAGGAATCCGAGCAGCCGATCCTGGCCCAACTCTCACAATCTGCCGCCAGGTATACACGACAAGAGCTGTCAAACTGCAGTAGATCGTAATAAAAGCAGCTCCAAACCAGTCGGCTCTGAAGTTGATGATGTGATCCCACAAGTACAGGTAGCAATAAGCATAGGATCCGTACGCAATCATGAATACCACCAGGGACGGAAGGTACTTTGTCGCCTGAGCAATATGTAACCTAGGCGCCCATCGTTGGATATCCAGATAGTGCCTTGATATTCGAAATGGGTCTTTAAAGACTCTTTTATCAAACAGAGCTTGAACCCTGAGAGCTTTTGATGGCTCCATTCCAAGAGTAGGGAATAATGGATAGGCTCTCGATTTTGGAAAACCAAGTTCTCTTGGCAATGTTACAAGAGCCTGCTAATTAGAGCCAGCAATCTCACACGTTATTATGACTTTTCAACAAGAATAGAAAAGGCGACTGAACAGAATTGAGAATGAAGAAAAAATGTAGGGAGATCAACATGTCGCTTAATTTTTGATGGTGTTTTTGGCGTCGCATACATATGGTGTATATATTACCCTAAAAGAGGAATCCGCGCACCAAACTTTGATCCCTGAAAAAGATCGCTGAGTAAGGGCTGATATCAAGCCAGGGTCCAAGACTTGAACAGACCCAAGGAAATAGCTTTGGATACATTTGCACGAAGAGCAGTTGAGGATTGGCTAGAGGTGGCTTTCATCAGGAATAGAATTGTGGTGGCATTTTGGCTACTCAAGTATACTCAAGGGTCTCAACTTAACAACTGGGTCAAATGTCAAATCTGGACTAGAAAATGCTGGAAAAAAAAAGAATTGCCAAAGACAAGAATTTCTTTCACTATCTCAAAATCTCTGATATTCTTTATGATGCTTTAGAAATAATATTACAAAGATTGAGCTAGTCGGCTTTTCACTATCCAAGGCTCAAGCTTCCTTGATCGATGAATTTCAAATAAGGTAGGGTAATTCCAGATCAAGTCCCAACTTGAAGGTGTATATAGGTGAGCTAGAACTTGAGAATCTCAACTCTTTCTTTCATCACCAATATCTACTACAATCATTAGAACTGACAATGTCGACGGCAATAGCTAGTAGAAATGAAGCCTTTGGCTCTTCTCTTGATAATGGTACGTTTTCAGTTGGTGTTATTTCCAGCGAATCCTATCTAACCACCAGCGCTCCAGATATGTGCCCGATATGTAAATCGTCGAGGTATCTTAACCCAAACATGCGGTTTCTAGTAAACCCAGAGTGCTATCATACAATGTGCGAATCATGCGTGGACCGAATTTTTTCGCTAGGTCCGGCGCCGTGTCCATATGCTGGCTGCGGAAAGATTCTGAGAAAGAACAAGTTCAAAGAGCAGCTGTTTGAGGATTTGGCAGTGGAGCGGGAAGTCGACGTGAGGAAACGAGTGGCAAAGACGTTTAATCAGCGAGAAGACGATTTTGATTCGCTAGAGGCTTATAATAACTATTTGGAAGAGGTGGAAGGTATTGTTTTCAATCTGGTCAACAATGTGGATGCAGAAGAAACGGAGGCCAAACTACAAGCATACGAGCAAGCCAACAGAAGCCGAATTCTGGCTAATTCGGTAAGGCAGAAACAAGACAATGAGCAGCAAGAAATGCGCGTTAAATATGAAAAAGAAATGAAGAAGCAAGCAGTCCAACTTGCACGGCAATTGGCGCAGGAGGAAGAACAGATCAAGAAAGACGCCAAGGTCGAGCTCATTAGAGAACTGGCGACTTCCAAGGGTGATGCTGATGCCATCACAAAGAAAATCAACTCGTCAGTGCTGAAACGATCGTCGGCACGCCGAAAAGAGCTTGAGACCGAATTCAGCAAAGCTCAGTCTTCAGCATTCTCATTCCTGGGCCGACGCACGAAGGAAGAGGAGTCAACTGTGATGACTCCTTTCACGCCGTTTCTCGGCGACCGGCAAGTCCGGCAGCTGTTTGAGCAACGAGAGGACTATTACGACCCTGGCATGGAAAAGATTCAAAGTGATATGCAGTTCATTGGTTCGGGTTTCAGGGTAGAGAATGCAGTCAAGCAATCTCTATCACAGGCATTTTTTGGACTGGGCTGTAACATTGAGAAGGAAAAGGCTGCGGCTTGATATATATAACTTATTTTGCATTTCATCTGTAGAAACAATCTATGAAAGGTTTTGGCATGTTTATTGGGATTTTACAATTAATTAACAACGGATTTCAAAGTAAATTAAACTGTTGAAGTATGGACTAAAGCTATCGATAGAAAATATATCAAACGACTGAAAACTTGGTAAGGGAAACAAACTCATAAAGTTGGAATGCTGTAGTATACATGGCGTGGCATCTAATAAATATCATAATTCATGCTAATGGTGTTGAATATCATAGCAGAGGCGACTGGTTGGTATTTGTCTCTCTTTCTAAGAAAGGTAATATCCAACCCAGCTTATCTTGGGGTATTTGTTCTTCTTCTTCTTTTGCCTATCGGCGGTTGAGAAGACTCAGAAATTCTTCACGGGTCTTGTGCATTTCTCTGAATCGGCCCAGCATGCAGCTGGTTGTGGTTGAAGCACCTGGCTTTTGGACTCCGCGCATGACCATGCACATATGACTGGCCTCCATCACAACCGCAACACCCTGGGGCTGCAAAATGTTCCATAGGGCCATGGCAACTTGCTTGGTGAGTCGCTCTTGGACCTGAAGCCGGCGCGAAAACATTTCAGCCAGACGGGCGAGTTTTGAGAGGCCAATCACTTTGGAGTTGGGGATGTACGCGATGTGGATCTTGCCGTAAAAGGGGACCAAATGGTGCTCGCATAGACTGAAAACATCGATGTCCTTGACAATCACCATTTCATCATGGTCCTCCTCAAATACAGCACGCTTGATGACGTCCTTGACGTTGTCTTCGTAGCCCTTGGTGAAGAAAAGCATGGCACGAGCATATCTCTCTGGTGTCTCGAGAAGGCCGTCACGGTCCGGGTCCTCGCCCAGCTCTGTGAGTAGAGTACGGACCGCGGCGGCGATTCTTTGCTCGCGAGCATGCTTCTCCTCCTTGGAAGACTCCAACCGCTCCCTGGCTCCCACACTCGGCCACGAGAGACCGTCAAAGTCAACAGGCGGGTTACTCGTGTAAGGAGTCGACTTGGGAGAGTTCGATCTGTACTGATAAAGAGAATGGCCAGGGATGACTTCCGAACCCAACTTGGGCGAGCGGCCACTGGCGGCAGACGTTCCACGGAGTGACAAAACCGACGGGTTACCATGGTATTCCATGAGTTTCTGGTTGACTGCAGCAGAGAGCGGCGTGTTGGCCGCCGTGGTAGATCCTGAGTGAAGCACAGAGCTGCCTGGCTCAGGGGATAACTGATCAGCAGACACGACGCTGTTGCTCTCAGGGCCAGAGTTAGCAGATTCGGGTTCGCTGTCAGCGTCATGAGAATGAGCGTCGTCCGAGGAGTTAGAGAGAATCTCAGGAGGGGTCACCGACCAAGACTCGAGACCCAAATCTTTGAGGGCCTGTCTGACAATTTGGTAGTCAGTTAAATCGCTGGAAGAAGTCATTTTTCAAAAGGATAATTCAGTTTCGGCTTCAGTTAAGACCTATTTCAAAAGCACAAGCTTAGCAGGAGACTTAGGACACAGGCAAAGCACTCCTGATCGGTACTTTCAGCCTAGAAATAACTAACGGGAGAAGTTCGAGTGAAGAAAATAAAAGAAGGAAGAAAATGACGAACGAAGAGTGGAAGATTAATTCCAGTCCAAGGGAGTTTATTAACCTATTGTTTCAAACGTTCTCCGTTTAGAGGATATGTGACTCTCTGGATAAGCGAAAAAAAAAAAAAAAAAAAAAAAAAAAAAAAAAAAAAAAAAAAAAAAAAAAAAAAAAAAAAATTTGTCATCAACCAAGCACATGAAAGAATTTGGCTGCGTACGTGGGGGAGTTCAAGCAACCGTTTAAGGTTAATTTTAATTTCATATAGTAATAGAAATATAGAATTCAACGTAATTTACAGACCATTTATAACAGTTGTAGCGTATATTGAGGTCTGCAGTTTGACTTATTTGCCTTGCTATTCATCTCTGGGTTGTGTGCGTGTACCTGAATGAATTGAACCACCGACAGTTCTGCACCGTTAACCGATATTTCAAGCGCAATGGGTAAGTATCGCTGTGTCTGTTTCCCAGTGGTTCATATTTTCATTTTTGCTCTGAATGGAGCTTAAGGGTCTTCGTCGTAAGGGACTTTGTCCGTTTCCGACTCCCGACAGCGGCCGTTACAATCGTTCCTGTTACAAACATTTGCATTTAAGCTTTCCACCATCATCTCTCTTCCCTCCCTTCTCTCTACCAGTTCATGAGTTTGAACCTTTCTAACCATGAATAAAAACGCTGTTATAGGTGTATCACTTTGGCTTCAGCCTGCGCCAGAATCGCTGTTGTATGACGCAATTAAATCGACAATCGATGGGCTCAAGCCGTTGTTCGACGACGCCCCTTCGTTCCCTCCTCACATTACAATCACCTCCAACATTATGATTCCGAATAAAAATGGTCAATCTCACATAGACTCTGTCCTGGATAGAGCTTTGGCCGCTGCCAAGTCGGTTCCTCACGTCGATGTAGTTTTCACCGATATCAAGTACGGTGCTCGGTTCTTCAAGAAGGTCTATTTTCAGACCCAGCGCACACCAGAACTGCTCAGCTTGGCCATGGTGTCAAGAGAGAATTTCGTGTGCCTGCCCGAAATGCGGCGGAGCAAACTGGCTGATAAGGCAAGAGGAGTTCCAAGCACTCTCACCCAGGAAGAGGAGGACGAGCACACTTCCCGGGAAGCTGCTCATGAAGCAGCTCAGTGGGCGAAAAATGAGTATGACCCGCACGTGTCCTTGGTGTACTCAGATGCATACCCCATTGAAGAAGCCTTGCAACAAACCGTTGATACCCGTCTCAAAGACGTGTTTGGCGAAAACTACGCCCACAAGGGAATTGGTTGGACCGGGGGAAGACTAACTCTTGTTAGATGTGAAGGTCCAGTAGAGGACTGGCAAGTTTTAGGGTACCGAGATATTTAATCTCTATTGTTTAATGAAAAAGCAGCTTCTTCTACCAGAAAGTATTACTGATAATTACCTATTTTTCAATCGTTATTTTACAAATCTATTCAAAAACCATTTTGGAAGGCTCTAAGTAGTTCCTTTCAAGCAGTCCAAAGTCGAGCAGTGCCGTCGGCTCCAGCACTGAACAGCCATGCCTCCTTGGGGTGCCAGATGGTGCTCAGCACACCCAAACTATTGCTGATATCATGGCCCTTGAGGATCTTGAGAGGCACAAGTAGTGGGTTCTTCATCATATCATCGTATACTGAGCCGTGGAAGACATTGATATTTCCGTCGTCTGAGGCACTACAGAACAGTGGGAGGCCACCCTTGTGGAAGCTGACGTCTCGGACAGCCTTTTCATGGTATCTCAGGGTTTTGTATGGCTTGGAGTTGAGATCCATGTCATGCCAAGTCATACGCTTATCGTATGACGACGTAATGACGTTATCACCAAGGGGATGAATGTCAAACGAACTCAACCATCTCACACCAGGCTGCAACTTCTTACTCAAGACCTGAGCAGCCAAGTCGTAAATGCGAATGTATCTCTGGGTAGCCACATACAAGTGAGGTCTGAAAGGATGGAACATGGCATCCTGGACAATGCCCTTTGACTTGCGGAATGGCGATTGAGAGTTATGCTTAGAGAGCTGGTGGACAAGCACAGCGGTATTTTGGCCAGTGGGAGAAACAGTAACAAAGTAGTCTCCACGACGGTGCCACGAGAGCTTCTTGATAGTCTTCTTACATCTGACAATAACGCCGACACCGTTATCTCCCAGCTTAGCACTTGCCTTGGTCCACTTAGACACAATCTTCTTCTTGACATAGGGCGTATCGTCGTCTTCATTGTCATCATCCTCGGCATCTGACTTTTCTTCCAGTTCAGCAGCATTGGATGTGACCTTGCCGTTGGTCTCCTTTGATGCATAACCCCAACCAGCTTCAATAAGCTCGCGGCCCTTGTTCTCTATCTCGACGTCAAACACAGGAGGAACCATTAAATAAATATTTTCGCCTGCTGCAACGGCCAGCAATCCAGTCTCGGGATTGGGGTTCCATTGTACAGCGTCCACATGGTCGTCTTCACTGCGGTCACGCTCTTCGGCGTCACTGTCACTGTCCTCCAAGTCCTTCTCATCGTCTGCATGACTGTCACCCTTAACAACATTGAGTCTCCAGAGCTCACGGCCAGTTAGCACCTCCCAGACACGGACAGTACCATCATCACCACCGGTAGCGAGGAATTGTCCAGAAGGATCCACACTGACAGTTCTCACACGGCCACGGTGACCACGGTAGATTGTAGAGCACTTGATAGGGAAAGGACGTAAGTCTTTGGGAGATGGCAGTTCAGGGATAAGGGAATCAGGGTCAATGTTGAGCTTGGTGCGGCGGACACGGGGCGCCAAATACAGATCCAATGATCTTTCAAAGCGCTCGCGCACACCTTCGCTGTACCCAGGAACTTGACGTAGAGATGGGAACTTCTTGGGCAAAAAGTTCCGTTCACGATCTGTAGGATCTGCGCTTTCCCATTCTTCACGCTCCTTGTCGTCGGGCAAGTACTCCTCCGGTGGGTTGTAAGATTCTTCATTGGTGGGGGGAGGCAGCTTGGGAGCACGCAAGTTCATGACATGGTCGGGTTCTTCTGGTAAATTATCTGCCCAAATGTCGTACAAGGGCTTCTCGTCTTCGGTGGTGGTCTTAGGCTTGTTGGGAACAATTCGACCCTCACGAATAGCTTGGACAATCTTCATGACACGCTTGGCTTCATGCTTGGAAGGAACGAATCGGCGCTTGGGTTCAGGAATGGAAGTGACAGGAGTCACCTGAAGTTCACCAGTGAACCAGTCCACGTAGTCTTCGTAAGGATTAATGCTGTCATCGGGGTTTTCACCGCGCTGAATGCGCTTAATAAGGTCGAGCTCTTCCCTTGAGAGGTTCAGACTGCCGCCAGTGTTCTTGTCCAGAAGCCCAGTCCAGCCTTCAGGTAGATCGATTGATTCTAACAGAGAGTCCAATGCACTACCAGTAGCGGGTCGCATAATTCGTTTACCGTCGATATCATAACCAATGTGAGGGAACTGCTCGTATGCTGAAAGCGGCACGTTTCCAATAGTGTTTTGATCTTCTTGATCTGTGTCGTCACTGTCGTAAACAGGCACGATCTCGGGCCAGATGGGTCTAGGCTTTCCGTCAGCACCCTTAACATATGTGACCTGTCCATCTTCGTCTTCGCTGACGTCTGAAGCAGCTCTGACCTTGACATTGTCTTCACCGAAATCGAAGTCGTCTTCTTCGTCCTCAAAGCCTTCCTCTTCGTCAGCTTCCTCACCAATGAGCTTCTCAAGCTCACGGTCCTCCCTCTCTGCCTCGCTATCGTATTCCTCGTCATTTTCATCCTCGTCATCATCAACTATCAGATTGGGAATCTCTAGGTGATCTTCATTGTCGCTCTCTTCAAGGTCTTCAGAGCTCTCTGATTCTTCGTCGGCCTTTCGCTTAGAAATGGTCTTACCAGGAGCAGCAGCCTTCTCAACAGGGACTACTTTCTCTGGCTTTTCCTTGGACGTAACAGAACTAGCCCTTTTCTTGACCATTATTCCTAGTGTGTTTGTGCTTGAAATATCTTTGATCAAGAACAAAAATATATGAGAAAAAAAAAATTTTGAAAATTGAGACTTTCACTTTCGCTGAAGATAAATTTTCCACCCTTGCCCTGTACCTTCAGAGATTTGAATCGCATCACGATTCAAGCTCCTCTTTAGAACCTCCAATATCCACTTTATTATATTTATTTAATCATGGCTACGAAACAGGTCAAGGAGTCTGAGAGGAATCAAGAAGCGACGGTATATATTGGAAACATTGATGAGGAGGCTACCGAAGAACTAATCTACGAACTTATGATCCAAGCGGGTCCAGTGATGTCCATAAACCTGCCCAAAGATCGAGTCAACCAAGTCCATCAGGGTTTTGGGTTTGTCGAATTCCGGACCGAAAGAGACGCAGACTACGCGGCACTGATCATGAATCAAATCAGGTTATTCGGCAAACCGCTGCGAGTCAATAAGGCGCTCCTCGACAAGCAAAAGGCGATCGACGTGGGAGCAGACCTGTTTGTCGGAAACCTGGACCCCATGATCGACGAACGCACGCTCCACGACACGTTTTCTGCGTTTGGAACTTTGGTCACTACACCAAAAGTGGCACGCGACGAAGCTGGCCAGTCGAAGGGGTTCGGGTTTGTCTCGTTTGACAGTTTCGAAGCGTCCGACCGCGCCATGGAGTCCATGAACGGGCAGTACATCATGAGCAAGCCCATTACCGTGAACTACGCGTACAAGCGCGACGGCAAGGGCGAGCGGCACGGCGACGAGGCCGAGCGCCTGCTCGCAGAGCAAGCCAAGAAGAATAACTACCAGCTCCCGATACAACCGCCGCCCCCGGGGCAGGGGCAGCCCGCCCCTGACATGCAGATGAGCATTCCTCCGCCTGCTCAATTTGCGGCGCAACGGGGCGGCCAGAGCTCAATTGCAACGAGCATGCCCCTTCCTGCAGCGGGCTTTTACGGTGGCACTAACCAGTCTGGAGCAAGCCAGCCTGCTTTCCCAGCAAACGGCAGTACACCGAACGGGCTTCCGGCACGACCACCGATTGCACCTCCAGGATTCCGCAGACCACCTCCTGGTATGAGCCGATAAAATATATCAATTGTAATGTATAAAATAATGACCTCTGAATGTTTAGAAGCATGTAGCTAAGATAGTCAAGACTTTCCTTCTACTCGTTATCATTGACAGTATTCCATGGGTTGCACAGCTGAAAATCAGCTATTTTCACAGGGCCAACTTGATTATCCTTCTAACTTCATCATTCGCTTAAGTCTATAGTGTCAAAAAAAAAATAAGGACAGTTTATACCAGGGGTCGAACCAGGGACCTCAAGATTTGCAATCTCGCGCTCTACCACTGAGCTATACAAACCCACTTTAATGTTGTGAAGGTACGAGATGGACCTACGAGAATCCATTACCCATGTGCGGGTAAGGGTTACTAGAATATATTGAATATATTATGAGGTGCAGGCACATCTTGTGCCAGGTCTCACCAGAACTCGATCTGCCAACCCTGCTCAACAGCAAAAAAGGATTGCGGGCCACCGTTAAATTCTTAAAAGCTAAGAGCGCGAGTTCTGCAACACCATCTCAAATCGTCTAAGTGGATTTTTTTCAGTTGCGGGTTTTTTTTGCCTTGATAGGATTTTTTAACGCAACGGTTTTCATATGCGTGCCAACATGTGAGAAAGAGGACTCTAGAAATTAATTCGGGCTTGTTCGAGGTGTTCAAATGACAGTGCTGGTTCAAAAGCTAGCGAAACAGAAGAATAGAAGATGTCTGGGAGGTACTGCGTGTTAACTTTTATTTTTTATAATATTGTGTTTGTTACTTAGTATGTCTCCTTTTGACTAGACCAAAATATATTGATTGATTGATATTATGAGGTGCTTACCCGGCTATTTGGCGTACTGGAACTGTTGTTGTGTTACAAAAGCCAAACAAGAAAGACTATACCCAACCCAAGGCTTATCGTCCCATCACATTGCTCAAGGTCCCATCCAAGGTGTTGGAGAAGATCATACAGAGGAGGCTGACCTTTCTCACAAAGGATTTGCTTCCTAACGAGCAGTATGGTGGGCGGAACGGTTACTGCGCGACAGACGCTGTGCTTGAACTAACCCATAACATAGTTACGAATAAGGACGACACTTCAGCAATGATGATCGACATCCAGGGAGCATTCGACAATGTCAACAGAAAGAAATTAATCGAGACGATGGTATCGCTAGGGCTGCCTAGCACAGCATGTAGCTGGACGTACAACTTCGTCTCGGAGCGAACTGCGAACATGGTGATCGACGGAGCAAGAGGAAGGATAGGAAAGGTGGAAACAGGAGTCCCGCAAGGTTCGCCGATCTCCCCTCTACTATTCTTGATCTACACCACACCACTATACGACTTTATCAAGAGCAGAGGTGCCAATGTGTCCGGATTCATTGATGACATCACTATATCGGTTAGCGGTG
>JAKTUH010000045.1:0-36074 GCA_030556585.1 Geotrichum carabidarum
CAGCAAAAAGACGCAAACCAATGTGCTTTCCAAGGCAGGCTGAAGTTTAACTGGAGCATAATTATTAAGACCATTCAGCCGTATTGATAATATTTTGGGACTGGGGATTTTTGATGCTAAAATACCGGCGCAACGATATATGTTACTCTCAAGTACCGAGAGACCCAAAGGTTTTCCAAGTTACTTTTGGGGCAGTAGTAGTATACTATAGGCTTTGGTCTTGGTAAAGAATGCACAGGTCTTAAAATATATATAGAATCTGCATTAACGGTATGAATATGAGTGGAATTGTGAAAGGTCGGTTTTGTCACAATGAACCTACACCAGGCCATATCCCTTGCGCAATCCCGCGCAGCCTTGACCTGCAACGCCTTTAAATCAAGTGCAACAACCCATTGCGCAGCGCATATATATATAACCTTTGCAGAGCACAAGCCTTTTTGGAAAAGCAGAAACAAAAGTAAAAAAAAAAAAAAAAAAAAAAAAAGTCTAAGCAATGCTTGGAAAAATTCACCGCCATGACTTTTCCTCTTGATACAATAGAGGCGCAGAAAACAGCTGTGCACTGCAAACGGTAGTGGAAAGGTGTCTTTTGCGTCAAGGGGGTTCTGAGTACGGCAAATAGAACTTCAAGCCTTTCTCTCTCTCTCTGTCATATTCAAATTGGCTCTAAAGACATGAACCGGGTCGAGTAACAAGACATTTACAATTCAAAATCAAGCCAAAGTCTGATCCACTCTTGAAAAGTATACTTGTGTAATCCAGTATTTGCTTATCCCGTATATTCAAGATTCACCTCAATTGCTCATATATTTCCAACCCGCGGTTGTCGTTTTGTGTTTTGTATTGTTAGTCCCTTGCCAGTGCGATATTGGACCATCCCAACTCTGCCATATATACCTCACTACACACTATACATGGTAGCACTCGCCCGCTGAGGAAAAAGAAGCTTTAATTAACTGAAATATTTCACTTGGCTTGTTTGTAACACACTCAGACCTAAGAGCTTGTACCTTTTTTTTTTTTTTTTTTTGCAATTTTGCAATTTTGCAAAGTACAGAATTCTGAACCGTTCCTCACCATACTATAACAATACCCAGCTGCTGCGTTATGATGCCGTTGTCACCTGTGGAGCCTACAAAGCCCTCCCTAGAAGCATACCTCAAGCTATATATAGTCCCCTCCCTTCTCAACACAACACCAATCTGTACCGTATAGACTCTCCTTTTGTGCAATAGAAATATTACCTGAACCGAGCTGCGTTTACTTGGACTTGCCATCTGTTGAGCCTAAAAGCATGACTCGTGGTGGCAGCTTCTCTAACCAAACATGACTCAAAATAACGCCCACTTATTTTCTTGGCCAAGTCATCTCTTTCAAGATATATCCCCCTTCAAACGCCAAGCCCATTAGTAACAAAAATAAACCCAAGCCGGCCTGATATCAAGATCTCAAATCTTTTAATTATGCAATATTCCACCAAGTTATTAAAAGAACACTTGGCAGTCACCTAAGAACTTGTGCACATGTATATACACCTCAACAGACTCTCCAGCAGCTCTAGAGAGATCTATCCAGCATCATGCATACCCGCAGCAGCAGCAGGGACCCTATATTTTCTGTGATTGAAATTTTTATAATTAATTACGAAAATGAGTCGATCGCGGCCGTTCTTGCTCTGCCCTGCCCAACTCGGCGGCCTGCTCAGGAGTACATGCATTTGCGGAGTGACATTAATTTCCAATTGACGAGTCCCTCTCCCTACAAACACCTCTCAAAAAATGAAAGCCTACCAATCTGCAACTAGGATCTGTACTGACAGTACATGTAGTGATTGTTGGAGCCTTTTAAGCTTAGGAGATTTAATCCCCTTCTCTCTTTTTGCAGTATGGCAATATATTTTTCAACTCCACAATTTAAAACAAGCCCAAACAGACCAGTACAGACGCCTTTTTCGAGACTAACATAACTCAATCACCCTCGCTCTCAACCGATCCAAATCGTCTCCTATACACTGTAGCCCTAGATCTCTGCATCGCTGCCAAAAGCCGTCTATAAATTTTGTCAGTTCTCTTATAGTAAATGGAGTCACAATTCAAAAAAAAAACTAACCTGGACGAAGTCCCATACCGGCCCTCCAAACTCATCGCAGACCTCGACCCTGGCCCCCGCCCGGATCTCGATTCCTGGGTTACCTCAATTTCCATCACAATTGGTGCCCCTCCCTGTCTCTGCCGCTGGCGCTGTCCTTCCTGCGAACTAGCTGGCACCGACATGAATGGACCCCCCAAATGAAGCAAGATCTCTCTCAGTCCAAGCACCTGGTCTCTCACATCCACGTTCTCATACCTCGTTACACTCGACGCTGCCTCCGTCTCCTCCATTGCAAGGTTTAGCTCCTGCTGTTCCTCTTGCTGCTGGTGCTGGCGCCGCCTCGAGCCAGACCCGTCTGAAGCCTGGACCCGGACAACCCGCACCCCGCTTGGTCTTCTGGCCGGGTTAGCAAAAGCGGTAGCGGCACTTGCCCTGTTTGCACCAGAATTTTGGACCCAAGCGGGCAAATTCTGGGCGAGATTGTCTGCGGCGCGGCTGAGCTGGTCTGCGGCGCGGACAAGCCGGCGGGAGCGGCGGCGAGTGTGCGAGTGTAAGGCCGCTGAGATATGAGTAGTGGGGGTAGCCGGGGTAGCGACAATAGGGGCTTGAGAAGTAGAGGACAGGGTAGATTGATTGCAGATGCAATCCTGGTTTGAAATTGTCGAGGTGCAGTTGCACAAAGATTCAGCAGAAGCGTCCATCCTTTTCTGTGGCAATTTGGGTTGGGTCACGATGGTTTCCATGTGCTACTGCAACGTACTACTGTGTCTGCTGAATATGCTTAATCTACGTAGAGATTACAGTGAATTGTAAAGAGGTGAACAGGGTGGTTGGTACAACGGTTGCAAACTTGTTGTTAGGCGACTACTGAACCCAAGTCATGATTTCTGGAAGGCCTCATCATCATCATCATTGCCAGCTTTTTCTACCATCACCAACTTGGCAGTCTTGGAAACGAAGTTTTGGACTTGAATTAATTTGGCTTCTTTTAATCGGAGCTCAATTAAACATATCATCATGCACACTCCTCTTTTTCACTGCAGCTGCTGATTCAGGATTTTGTTTTCCCAGAAAAACAAAGCAAATCCGAGGTTACACAGAACCATCTCCACATTTATGAGTGGAGACATCAGTAACAGAGTTCAAAAGGTTAAAATGACGAAGTCAAATGAAAATGGAAAAAAAAAGTTTCCCAAGTTGGTATCATGTCCAATGACACGGGAGAACCTGAGTTCCTTACAAGGAAGGCGGTTACTGAAAGTATTCAAGGCAGCTATTCCAAGCGCTAAGATAGCAACTATCTAACCCCAGATAAAGTCAAGAATATATATACATATATCTGATCAATAAACCGGCCGGTGTGCATATCTATAGATTAAACCTGCGCAAGTTTTGTTATCGGTTTCGGTTGATAACTCGGAGCAGTTCATCGTGCTATTAAGGAGAGAGGTCCTCTGCTACATGTTGACTCAGGTATTGTCGATAATGGACATGTATTAATATGACCTTCATGGGTATACTCGATATAGTAGGAATCATCAATACTAGCAACGGCGAGTCATGAATTTGCTTTCGTAAAAATGAAATAGCCGCCATACATCCAGGTGATACGGGAGAAATGACACTTGTTATTGTGCTACATCTTGCGCCGGAACTGGTTTGGAAGTATTTTCCCAAAACAGGGAGGCTGCAGGTTTTATATATATGTGATATTAATTTATAGAGTGAAAGGTTCAACCGCGTATTATTGGTCTATAATCAGAAACATTAAATTTTGTGTATTTATGTCTATCCCAAATAAATACACCTTGATATCATAACTATTGAGACCCATTTTGGTTCTTTTTCTCCCTGTATATATATGTATATTTCCAGTTTAATTAAGCAGTATATATAGACTATATTATAGGTTCATCAGAGCAATAGCAGTGAGATATATATATATTATTGATTATTTTATACTAAGCTTGTGATTTCTCTTTAAATTTACAAAAAAGCTTACTTTTACGACTACACCCAAAACATGCAACTCAAAACTCATGAAGCAGAAGAACCGGAGTAAAACAAGTCACTCAGGTCTTCCCTCTGTTCAGTTGTTATCTTCACCATGATCAGGTTTGTTTTGGGTTAACGAGCACGCGCATATTGAGATAATCACGATCAAGTACCCATCATCACTCACTCAGCCCTGCTGTATATATATCTGTAACTCTATCAATTACAATTGACCCTTTAAATTGGTCTTCATCCCCTTTGATAAAGCTCCAATCTTATCGGCACAGGATATCAGAACACGCAGCAACAGGCTAGGGCTGATTTCCCCTCTAAGCTTCAACTGCAGTGATCTATCGCTAAGTCACGCATACTTGGGGAATATTGTAACCAGCCTTACCTATTAGCCAAAAATCAAGAAAGCAAGATTCTGATTTTTCATTAAAAATGTATAAATTGATAACCATCTCCTCGGAGATCTCTTGTTTAGCTTTTAATTTATTTCTGAAAATCTTGTTCCTTAAATACTCGTATTAATCCTTCCTTACTTTTCTCTTTCTCTCTCACTCTCTCTCCTTTCAGCGTTCAAACACCTCTCACCCAGACTTTTGAAACACCGTATACACTCAACCATGGACGACAACGTTGAGAAAACTAGAACCGTTGGCAGTACGCACAATAAGGAAGAGGCTCAGCTGGCCGAGCTGGGCTACAAGCAGGAGCTGCCCCGTAAGCTCTCCATGATGTCCATTCTGGGTCTCAGTTTTGCAATCATGGCAGTTCCTTTTGGTCTCAGTACAACCATGGGTATCGGTCTCACCGATGGCCAGTGTGTGACCATCTTCTGGGGCTGGTGTTTGGTCTCGCTGATTTCTCTCTCAATTGCTGCGTCGCTCGCTGAAATTTGTAAGTGCCTTATCTCGCATGGTCGAGTGTCCACCATGGGTTCCCACTCATCCTCATGGTTTTATGCTAACTCATTTAGGCTCGGTTTACCCAACTTCTGGCGGTGTCTACTATGTAAGTTTTTCTTTGCCAAGTTGAAACTATTCGGTCTAATTTTGCAATGCTAATCAAATCCAGTGGAGTGCAATGCTCTCAACTCCCAAATGGGCTCCCATTAACTCGTGGATCACAGGTTGGTTGACCCTCGTTGGAAACTGGACCGTTACCACCTCCATCAACTTCTCTGGCGGTCAATTAATTCTGTCCGCCATCTCTCTCTGGCGCGAAGGCTGGGCCCCTAATGCCTGGCAGACGGTGCTCATGTTCTGGGCGGTCATGGCTGTCTGCACCGTTATCAATTTGTATGGCTCCAAGTACCTGAACATTATTAACACCGTTTGCGTGTACTGGACCGCAGCGTCTGTTATCATTATCCTTATCGTCGTCACCGTCATGACTCCTACCCGCAACTCTGCCAAGTTCGTGTTTACCCACTTCGATGCCTCAGCTTCTGGCTGGCCCAATGGCTGGGCTTTCTTTGTCGGCCTCTTGCAGGCTGCATACACCCTGACTGGTTACGGAATGGTGGCTTCCATGTGCGAAGAGGTCCAGAACCCGGAGCGTGAAGTACCCAAGGGTATGGTTCTGTCTGTTGCTGCTGCTGGTGTTACTGGTATCGTCTACCTGCTCCCTATTCTGTTTGTCCTTCCCAAGGTCGAAGTCCTTTTGGCTGTGCCCAGTGGACAGCCCATTGGAACCCTCTTCATGCTGGCCACTGGTTCTGCTGCCGGTGGTTTCGGTCTGCTGTTTCTGCTTCTCGGAATTCTCCTGTTTGCTGGTGTCGGTTCCCTGACCGCTGCCTCCCGTTGCACTTATGCCTTTGCCCGTGATGGTGCTATTCCCGGATCTGCTCTCTGGTCTAAGGTCGACCAAAACCTGGGTGTCCCTGTTTGGGGTTTGGTCCTTTCTTCCGCCGTGTGCTCTCTGCTTGGCCTCATTTACTTTGGATCTACGGCTGCGTTCAATGCCTTCACAGGCGTCGCCACCATCTGTCTCTCTGCCTCCTATGCACTCCCCATCTTTATCTCCCTCACCCAGGGCCGCAGACACCTCAAGAATGCCCCCTACTCCCTGGGCAAGTTTGGTGTTCCCATCAACATCATCACCAACGTCTGGATTGTTTTGGCCATTGTTCTGTTCTGCATGCCCACGGCTATCCCTGTCACCCCTCAGTCCATGAACTACGCTTCTGTGGTATTCATGGGTTTCTTCGCCATTTCCGCTGGCTGGTACGCTGTCTATGGCCGCAAGCACTTCAAGGGCCCCAAGGCTCTCACTGATGTCATTGCTGGTGAGGAGGTGACTGAAGAGGAGGAGGTTACTCTCCCTGGCCCTAAAATGTAAAAACCAAAGGTCGTTGGTCCTTTACTTGTTCTCTTTTGTGTGTAATTTTGCTTGTTCAATATGTTTTGTATAACGATCTTTTGTCCCACGTTCACATTGATGAGTTGGTGAATTCCACTGTACCATTTCTTAATATTGAAATGTGCTTCGCTAATTAGAAATACTGTGACCTCTGCCGTGGATGGGACGGATAACTGCATGCTTGCGCCTCTCTCATTCGATTAATATTCTTATCATCCGCATGCACAAACCAAGCGACTGAACGTCGCACTGCTACATGTTTGTATTTTTCAGGGTAAGGTTCAGCTTCTCCAGTAATAGTGTGTCCCATGTCTCTCTATTAATATTCTTGAATCTCCATCTTGTCTTCCTTGAGAACAACAGTTCAAGATCAACATGAGTTTCAACGGAAATCCATTTGTGCCTGTCTCTGTGGACGAGCCGCCTCAGGTTTTTCCCCGGCAGGCCCACCCATTGAAGCCGCCTACCACCAACAATGGCCGCCCAGTCCACACTAACAAGTTCTATACGAACCTCCTCCTTGATGACCAGACACTTCAGACGTGGGTCCAGCCTTACTCTCTTTGGTGGACCAAAAACCCTGGTTTTGTGGGCATGTCTGTGTCCCACACCACGCGCGATCAATTCGTGTATGGACCCGATCCCAACACTCCAAATGCCCAGTATTATTTTAGCCCCATTGGGATCCAATCCATGGTGATGAGCGCAGTAGAATTTGACATGGGCCCTACAGACTTGGCTTTGAATGATACTAACGATTTGTCTTGCAAAGTTAGTATCATTCCCAGATACATTCCAGACAGACATTTGGACTTGCACCTAGTCATTGGAATGGGCTTTGTGACCGGCATTTACTGGGGCCTGCTCCCCAAGGTCACCACCCAAGTTGGAATTCAGTCAGCTGTGCAATTGCAATCGCCTAACCCTGCCGCTTGGAAGTACGAAGTGATTCTTAACAATGGGGTGAGATGGCTCATGTACGTTTCCGGCTTGCCTGGTGATCCCGTCCCAACCTTCAGCTTGAACGAGCAGAGAGAGTTGGTTGCCAGTTTTGCTGTCAATGGATGCTGCGTTCAATTGGCTGCTGCTCCGGTTGGAACGGACCCGTTCTATGATGAGGCTTCCGGACGATATGTCACTGATGCTAGTGTTACTGGCGAAATTATTGACAATGGTGCCCGGGGAAATTATCGAATTCAATACGATGCCCAAGGATACAGTTTGAGCGGCAATACTCTTGTTTTCGCGGCTCCTCATCATGTTGCGTCTTTGACGAGCCAAATGGAGTCCAAAAGAACCAGTATTCAGCTTGATTCAACCAACATGGGCGTGCTCACTGCTTATTTGTCACCAATGATTGAAATGACAGAGCCGCTGCCTATCATTATTGAATTTGACCCTTATGCCAGTTTCAAAAATGCTAATATCAACATTGGGCCCAATGAAAGAAACATTATCTCCTCCGTGGCTGCTCAGGAATTGCAAGGCGATGTTTGGAACGAGAGCAACCTCAATTCCATGTACTTCTCAGGCAAGAAACTCGACAAGTACGCGCAAATTGCGTATGTCTGCAAGTTTGTGCTCCAAGATGACTATGCTACCGGTATTGGGCTTGACAAGGTTAAGCAGGCTTTTGCCCGATTTGCTACCAACACCCAGCAGTTCCCGCTCGTTTACGATACCGAGTGGAAGGGCTTGATTTCCGTCGCTGGTCTTTCTGGTGACCCCTTGCAGGACTTTGGAAACTCTTACTATAACGATCACAATTTCCACTACGGTTACTTCATTCATGCCGCCGCCGTTATTGGTCAAATTGATAAAGTTCGTGGCGGAAACTGGGCTCAGGAGAACAAGGCATTTGTCAACAGTCTTGTGCGAGATGTTGCAAACCCCAGTACTGACGACCCGTACTTCCCTCGTTGGCGCTCGTTTGACTGGTACGCCGGCCACTCCTGGGCTAAAGGCATTTTTACCAGTGGTGACGGCAAAGACCAAGAGTCCTCATCTGAAGACTTTCACTTTGCATACGGGATGAAGCTGTGGGGCAACGTCCTCAACGACCCTGTAATGGAGGCTCGTGGCAATCTGATGCTCGCTGTGCTCAAGCGTGCTTTGAACACCTACATTTATTACAAGAGCGATAACACGACCATGCCTTCCAAGATCATTCCCAACAAGGTCTCTGGTATTTTGTTTGAAAACAAGGTTGACTATGCCACTTGGTTTTCAGATCGTACCGAGTGCAAGCATGGCATCCATATGATCCCCGTGACTTCTGTGTCATCTTTCATTCGGCAGGCTGACTATGTTCAGGAGGAGTGGAATGAAAAGCTTGCCGGTATTGTGGATACTATTGATGACGGTTGGAGGGGCATCCTGTATCAGAACAAGGCGCTCTTTGATCCATGGTCCAGTTTTGCGTTCTTTGCTCAGGGTAATTTCGACAATAGATGGCTAGACGATGGCATGTCAAGAACTTGGTCCTTGGCATTTGCAGCAGTTATGATGAGTTAGACAATATAGATCTAGTAATAAATAACTTCTATGAAAAAATCAGAACTTATCGGTATTAAAACTTTTCATATTTACTGGTGGGGTAAATTCTGAGAAATTTCCAACACCATTAGGTTAACCCACCCACACATGCCGCCCAAATCAAAGAAAGGATCAAAAGTCCAGCTCGAGAACGCTGTCTACCAGCCGCCACAGGCTTGCACCTACGACTGGCCGCTTTCCTATATCCAGGCAGAATGCCGTGAGCATCAAACTGTCAACACGCTAATCCAAGACCAAATCATAACGCTCCCAAAGTTCTTCAGTCCCAAGGTGTGCGACGATCTCATCAGATGGTTCTTGACATATATAGACGATAACGAGGCCCTAGCTCCGACTGGCAACGGTAAAAGAACGACAAGCAATGAAGACAGGAATCATCCAAGCAAGAAAAAGAAAGGCATGGAGAGTGGTAGTGCTGCAAACACCAAGAAGATAGAGTTCAGCACGACCGAGATGCCCCCACGAAAAGACTACGCTGCTCGAGTGAACGACCGGGCTGTCATGGTCGACCGCGTTGCTGCCAGGATTCTGTGGTCCACTCTCCGAAATGCACTGCTTGAACGTGCGTTAGAAGAAGAGGAGGAAGAAGATGAGCAAGCCAAAGAACTGCAGGAAATCTTTGACACTTGCCTTGGCTTGAACGAGAACTTTCGAGTGTACAGGTACAGGCCGGGCCACTATTTTGGGCAGCACTACGACGAGAACAACTTTGTGCAAGTCGAGGATCTGGCTACCAACCCCGACAAGCCGGCGTTGAAACGAGGTGTCACCAAGTGGACTCTGCTTATTTACTTGACTGGTGAGGATTATGGCGAAGTGACGGGCGGTGCGACTATGTTCTATCCTGAGATCGGGGTCCCGACTGGCACGTCCAAGAGCAAATCTAAAAATGGATCAAGCAATACATCCAATGCACTACAAGTAGACTTGGAAAAGGGCACGCTGTTACTACACAAGCATGGCCAAGACTGCTTGCTCCATGAAGGAGCTTTGGTCACTAGCGGAGCCAAGTGGGTGCTTCGAAGTGACTTGGTCTTTCCCATGACCTAAGTACATGTGAAGTACAATTTTAGCATTGCGGTTGCTCTCTGTTCTTTTGTTTATTTATTTAGAGGTGGACAAGTGATAGATATAGACTACTCCAACCCAAACTATCCTTGCCACGAATTCTGACGTGCTTTTCAGGACGACATGTCCCTTGCACAAAGCTTTTTAAATGCTTATTGTTGCTAAAACTTAAGCTATGGGAAACCCTAGATACTTTTTCTTACATACACCTACTTTTTTTCATACTTCACTATTTACATTACAGATTTCAACCACTCTCACCTATATTCTTACACCATTAATATTTTCTATATCAATACACTATGAGTCGAGTCAGTTCGCCTCCCGTTGGCACCTCTGTAACTGCTGTACTGCGCAGCTCCGAACCCCTCACACTCCATCTTGAAGCCGAACCAATATCACCCGATGCCCAAGAACGGCCGCAAGTTCGGTGGACCGAAGACGTCATTGACAACGAGCACATGAACAAGAAGAAGTCAAAAGTCTGCTGCATCTTCCACAAGCAACGCGTGTTTGGCGAGTCCAGCTCCGAGTCCAGCTCCAGCTCCAGTTCTGAATCAGACTCTGATTTCGGCGGCTTTGGCAGCGACGCAGATGGGAACGACGTACCTAAGCGGGCAGCGCCAGTGGCAAAGAAGAAGAAGAAGAAGGTGCACGAGCATAAAGAGGGAAGTGACGAGGACCAGGAAAAGTGTTGTGACCATGATCATGACCAGGATCATAGCCGCGCTCAGCATGGCTCAGAATCAGAATCAGACACAGACGAAGGCGCAGAGTCAGATGCAGTTAAACGGCGTCAGGCGCGGCTTTTACGGCAGCAGCGCCGCCGCAAAGAAGCTCGGGATGCTAGTCCGAACGCTTATGAACGACAACCCAGGTACAGGCCCAAAGCTTCCCAGCCAGCAATAGCAACGTCTGGTCTTTGAAATCGGAACAGCCGTCATCAGATCACTATTATTCATTCTTGCAGGCGTCAAGTTGCGGTTTTTGACGTGAATAGACGGACCGCGCTTACGAGAAAGAAGCCTGCTCTGTATAGCATATACATATATTTGGCATTTGTAACATAGATTTGCAATCAATGTAATCTTTATTTTGAACAGCCTTTTTGCAAAGATAGAACTATCTGAACTGGCATTTGTTTTAATAAATTTAACCAGCTATATGTTATTTTCAAATCTAGTTGGATAGGAGTATGATTAAGAGTGCTAGTTCATTAAAGAGTTAACAATGAAATCATCTTTCACAGAAGTACTAAACATATCAATATAGACTGATTGTATCTAAAATCAATCCAAATGCAATGACGCATAAGACTGAACTACAAGATTGATGTGAAAATTGCCACCTGGATAAGTTTGAATAACTGGGCAGTATATCTATTCAAACCCAAGACTAATCAATAGAGCCAGAACGATCTTGAAATACGAACATGTCATATCAAATTTTGAAGTACTACGTAGAAAAAAGCAGCTATATAATCTTTTTTAGTAGTTTGATGCAATCATTTTAATATTATAAATATATAGATATATAACCCTAGTATAAGTTTGGTAATGCGAAATCTTTTAGATATCAGCCAGGAACAATTTAAGATATTGGTCGTTAACATAAATCAACATGACTTTCAAAAGTCTTGGATTATTTGAAAGGCCCTGTGCTTGACATGCCTTTTTCAAAGAAGTTAAATCAGTAGCTAGGTAGAAGGGACTAGCATGGTCCAAAAACAACCGCCACCTGGTTGCATAAGCAGGCTTGCCTATAGGGCAGAGTGCTCGTGATCCATATATTTTAAACAATTATCCTGAACTTGCCAAACCAAATGAAAACCCTGTTACGAGCTCCTCACTCTGAAAGCACCGTCTGCATTATGCAGTATTGGCCCTGAAGGAGACTTGAAACTGAAACTTTATGGTGCACTGATTTGGCATGTGTAGACCATGAGGCCTTATAATGCTATGGTATAACGATTCATTTCATTCTAATCAAGATCTAATCTAGAGACAGATCTTTTATTTTAAACATGGCATAAGGTATGGTTACAAATGTAAGATCGAATTGAGACACAAGCATGAGAAGCGATTTGAACCAGGTAGTTAGATGTTGAAGCACTAAGTTTACAGCAGAACGCTACATCGATAATAGTGAGAACTTTTGCCTAGTACAGTCTATACTAGGCGCAGAGTTGATGGCCGTTTCCATGATCAAAATAATGCCATTGATTCCTAATGTTTGGACAAACCAATTATCTCGAAACCAAGTTAGTACAAGATCTCAAGTAAAACCCATCTTGGAGAGGTTCAGACCTGACAACTTGAGCTGGTTTGTGACTACAAATATCAACAACCCCACGCCTTCAATACATAATGGCTTATAAGCAGAGAACCTCCTACAGAGACTGCCGGCAACATCCCTGCCGTCCAACTCATCTATAGATACCTGTATATATGACCAAAGTCTCCTTCTAAATTCTAAATGAACCACCCATGGCAGCTGACCACACTAGATCATACATATATGTCTTAACGGTGTCGCCCCAGATGACCACTGTTTGAAACCTACTTGCTGAGCTTAAACCCAATCCTAGACAGGGTTATGCCCATTCATTCAGTGTTGTTATTTTCTCACCTTTCCATGGACGTTTGGTCTTGTTCCTGTTTGGTCTTGTTCCTGATTAGAGATAGCTAATTCTAAGAGCTCCAGGAAGCTTAGGAGTTTTCTAGAGCAGCCTAGCTAGACATGATGAACCATATGGAAGATTCCCACTATCAACAGTTTCCCCCATAGTGAGGGCTTTCCAGGTCACATGAGCAGATGTAACACTATTAAGTAATTTTACTCACTAGACTTACGTCATACAGTGTCAGGTGTGCTTGTACATTTCACCTTTTTCATAGTGATATCTGTAATCATATAATGTAGATCAAGATCGGCTTCATTTAATGATATTTACATATTTATCTGAAACGGTTCTGTCGGTATATAGCGGTATTATCATCTCTGGAATGCAAGTCTCCATCAGTAGTATTTTATATAATAATATTTTGCTTTCACCCTTACTTGCAATAACACCAAGATTGTCGTCCTTCTGATTTTCCTTTTCTTTGCCCTTTAAAATTTTCGTTCAGAGTCTCAGCTCACCAGAAAAATCTCTTGCTTTGCCTTGAATTTCTTGAACCTTCCTTTATCAAACAATCACAAGCCAATCTTCCGCAAAATCTCGTTGGATTAAGGCTTCAAGTGTTGATTCTTCTCTTGTCGCGATCTCCCATTCTTTCCTCTAATTCTAATTACCCAAGAGACTACTGTAATCTACCAGAAAAAGAAAATTATTTTGGTTCACCTGTGTTCCGTTGTAAAAAGTAAGTTGAAAAGAACGTCTTCAAATATTCTTTCTTCCTTCTGTCCTTATCTTCACTCATTCCTTCGACCCGTATCTGCCTCTCTTGATACTAACTGCTACCGATAGCCTACTTGCTACTTCAGTTCATTCACATTGCCCCTTCCATTATAGCATTCATAGGCATTCCTGGAAACAGGGTAGGAGGCATCAGTCCGAATGTTGTCTCGAGACTCCAAGTCCCCTTCTTCGCCATCTTCACCCCCTCAACCTCCTTTAACTGATACCTCAGGTCAAACATCTATAAAATCATTTGCATCCCTCACTCGACCTTCATCTGTCACTTCTTCAAAACCCGTCAATTCTAAAGTTGCAGCTGCCTTTTCTACTAGTCGACCTAATACCCCAAGTCCTACCCATACTCAACCTTCCAATAGCAGTTCCAGTAGCAGAAGCAATAGCATTAGTCGTAAACGTGTGCCTTCATTGGACTCATCTCTTTCGATCTTGCTCAACATTCCTAAAGTTTCGTCGTCAGCTGGCTCAACCTCTGCCGTCTCCAACGCAACTGCTCTTGGTTTATTCAAACAACCGCCTGTCCCACACCATACCTCCAACTTTTCAAGTCAAGCCGATGCTAGCTTGAGAAAGGAAAAGAGTTCAATCAGTCCCCTAGGCACACATTCCAGTACTCCTTCAAACGACTCCGATGCATCATTCCCAGTCCCCGAATCTTACCACCCCGCTACGATCACTACTTCCAATAGAAACCGCTTGCCTCTGAATCAATTGAGGACTATCGATCGGTCTCTTGACCGGACTTTGCCTGCCTACGCTTCAGATTCCCAAATTTCCACAGCTCATCTAGACGAGCCCAGGCATTCCCTAAATGATGATTCTGGTTCCGAAGGAAGTTCCGGGCAGGACAATGAAGACATCAAGTTTGCAACCAGTAAAAACGAAAACCTAGTGCTGGAACTCAGCATTGATGGACTAGTTCGACATTTGAGCAGCAATTGGGAAGATATTGTAGGGTATGTTTAACTTTGCTTCAGTGTACCCGGCTAACCTTTCAGAACCTCTGCTAGTGAATTGATTAACCAGCCTATTGCGAAAATTGTTGTTGGAGACGAAAACGATAAGGACGTTTTTGTGCGAGCCACGGAAGTTATGAAACGGGACGAGTCTAGTTACCGCGTTCGCTTTGTAACTGTTAGGGCTAGTGGATTTGCATCTCACCAGTCTTCGCGAAGTATTAGCAGCCACAATCTTGCCGACCTGGCAGCTGGAAATCGTTATTCCCCAGCTCATACTAGTGTGGACTTGGATCGCTCGTCAGTTAATTCTTCTTATTCCGATTTGAGGCTATCTACTCTCAACTATCCCGTAAATCAGCACTCCTTTTCCACCATATCTGCATTCCCCACATCTACTCCTCATCATGAAGACGTTACATCTTCCGCTCGATCTCTGTCATATCCTTTGACAGAGTGGCATATGGGTGAAGGTGCAACTTTGCCTGATGAAGAAGAGCACGACAAGCTATTGGAAATGGAAGGTCAGGGTGTTTTAATCTATGATCATCATACTGGAGCTCCGTCCCACGTAAGTATATAATCATTCTTTCATGTTTTTTGCTGACCTCTCAGACCATGTGGATTCTTCGTCCATACCTACCTGCAAAGCCTTTGAGCGTTGATTTATCTTTTAAGATTGTTTATTTACTTGGAGGTGGTGTTGACCTGTTTGTCTCTTTTTTGTTGGATCTCAGTCAATCTGTTATCGCTGAAACGGATTCGGTATCGTCTCCTCCTCTTGCCCTTTGCCGTATCTGCGAGCGCTACATTCCAACTTGGTGGTTTGAGCGACACTCAGAGGTTTGTCTCGTTGAACACAAATTTCAAAGTGATTTAGATGCTGCACACGAAAATTTGCTTGACCAGCGAAACACCATTGTTCGTCTCTTGGGCTTGATGGATAGCAAATCTTCACTACCTGTTGGGGAATCTCCTCCGGCACCCTCTCCTATTTCAGTTGTGACTTCAAATTCTTTCAACTCAGCTTCACCTGTTTCTTCAATGTCTTCACATACGTCGTCGTCTTCATCTCCTTCTATATCGAAACTTGAGTACCGAGGCTATCCACTTCCTGTGCCAAATCAGTCACCTTCTTCTGAAACATCATCACCTCCTCGTTCGCCAAGAATGATGTCTCAACTTGGCTCTTCAAAGCGAATGCTTGTAAAGTCATTCAACTTGCCCAAGCGGTCTCCGATCAAGCTTATGGAACTCTTGCTTGAGCTCTGTGATCTTGCTGTCGATATCAACAATCCCGAAATTCGTGCAGCCGATATTGCAAACAATAACGCAGAAATTAGAACGCATTCTCCACAGAGCGAGTCAAAAATCCATCGCGTTTTAAATTGGATTACGCCTCATGTAGAGGATCATGGATTGGCATTGTTGTGTGAAGACACTGTTAAGTATGCTCGTCAAAAAGTTGATGCCGCAGTAAGACTTGGAAACGCAATTACTTACTTGGAGACCATTCGTCATGAAAGTGAAGCTTTGGTTACAGCTGCAATTGAAGATACCATTGAGAAAGCCAATTTGCAGCGGGCAAATGAAGAAATGTATCAAAGCGTTGAAGGAGAACAGGGCGATAACGAAGATGGAGAGGATACAGATATCGATGAGACAAGCAGTCTTTTCTCTGAGTCGTATTTGACATCAGATGCATTGCCTCAGGCATCTACACCTATTTCAAGACGAGAAACCAATCAGGGCCTGCGACAGGAATCTTCATTCAGTGGTGAGACTCAAAACCTTCGAAGTCACACTCTGCAGGCACGCTCCATGACTCCAAAATCCCTTTTATCAGAGTCATACACCTCTTCAACAAGTGTCACTCGTCCTAAGGATTCTGATTCTAAGCAGGAACAACAAGTTACCTTGGATCCGAACTACTCTTTAGATTTTCATCTTGCAGACTTGGATCTTAACTCCACCGCTACTTACAACCGCGTTCAAAAGAAGAAGAGCATCTCCAATATGTCTACTGTTTCTTCTTCTTCTCAGGGTGGTCCTTCTTCCTGGACTAGCTTGCAGCGGAATAGGATCCATATTCCTTCTACAGATGTTCCATTCTCTCCGTCTACGCCTCTTTCTTCACCTTTGATATTTCCACACGATGCATTTCCTCTTGATCTCAATCATCGACGCCAGTCATCTGTCAACTCAGATATTGCTCGTGCCCCTGTGTCGCCTTTACTCACATCTACAGTCTTTTCAAATAAGCCAGCTCCTCCTAGTATTAAAGACTACGAAATTATTAGTCCCATTAGTAAGGGTGCCTTTGGCAGTGTTTTTCTTGCTAAGAAGAGACTTACTGGAGAGTATTTTGCTATCAAGGTTTTGAAAAAGGCTGACATGATTGCCAAAAATCAAGTGATGAACGTCAGAGCCGAACGCGCTATCATGATGTCACAATCAGACAGTCCATTTGTCGCGAAGTTATACTTTACCTTTCAGAGTAAAAATTATCTTTACCTGGTTATGGAGTACCTGAATGGTGGAGATTGTGCAGCTTTGGTCAAAGTTTTGGGTGGCCTACCTGAAGAATGGGCCCAAAAGTACATTGCTGAGGTTGTGCTTGGTGTGGAGGATCTTCACAAGAAAGGCATCATTCATCGTGATTTGAAGCCCGACAATCTGTTGATCAATCAAGATGGCCATTTGAAACTAACGGACTTTGGCTTGTCTCGTATGGGTCTTGTGGGACGTCATACTCATCACCACACTGCCTCTACGTTGGATTCAAGTGCTTCCTTCGAAAGCGGCAGTAGTGGCAACGTGCTTTTCTCGAAACCTATAGCCAAGTCCCTCACCAATCCTGATGTGAATAGACCTAGTAGTACTTCAAGTGCAGGCTCTTTGAGCGGTCCTAACAATGCTCTCTTGGATTCTTCTATCAGCCTGGTTCCCGGATATTTTAACATTGCTAAGCCTGATTATCGATCCAAACTTTCACGATCAGAGTCGATAAATAGTAATACTGGTGAAGCTCTGTTCCACGGATCGTTATTGCTTGACAACAAGCAGGAGGAAGACAACATGTCTTCAGCCTCTAGCGATGCTGGAGGTTCTTTGGGAAGCGGTGACCCTTCTGCTGTCAGTACTGCTGGCGCAAAGACCATCCCTCTGTTTGACCCTCTTGATACTACTCGCAAGTTTGTGGGTACCCCTGATTATCTTGCACCTGAAACTATTCGAGGAGTCGGTCAAGATGAAATGTCAGACTGGTGGTCCATAGGCTGCATCTTGTTTGAATTTTTGTATGGATACCCTCCATTCCATGCTGGCACTCCACCACTTGTATTTGAGAATATCTTGCAGCATAATATTCAATGGCCAGAAGGGGACGACGATGAGATGATAGAAGTTCCTCATATTTCTGACGAGGCGCGAGATCTTATTGAAAAGCTGCTCTGCCCTGAGGCTGAAAATCGCTTAGGTGCTAAAGGAGGTGCCGACGAAATAAGAGCTCATCCTTTTTTTTCTGGCATCAACTGGGATACGCTATGGGATGAAGAAGCCTCTTTCATTCCTTCTGTCGAGGATCCAGAAAGCACAGACTACTTTGACTCTCGTGGTGCTGAAGCACAAGCATTCCCAGAGGATCCTGCTACACAGGATGAAGAGGTTGACCCTAAGAGTGAAGTGACACCCATCGAAGAGTCTGTCAGGTCAGGAAGATCTAGCAGACTTGGTAGCTCGGAATCGTCTGCCTCGATGCAACGCAAAGACCAGCGCGCTAAGGTGCCTCTACACATCCCACCTCATGTTAGAGACAACCGCAATCGGCGCTTGTCTGAGTCTGTTTCTAATGATGACTTTGGAAATTTTGTGTTCAAAAATTTGCCTATGCTTGACAAAGCAAATAAGGATACTTTAAGTCGGATTAAAACAGAGAATCTTGAGCATCGTAATTCCATTGTGGCAGAACCAAATCTCAGAGGCCGTGGCTTGTCGATTTCAACTAACCCTGTTTTTAAACGACCAGACTCACCTTCTATGGGGGGTGTAGCAAGGCATACATCTCCAGTCCGAGTTTCAAATACAGGTACAGGCTCAGGCTCAGGTTCAGGTTCAGGTTCAAGCTCATCGCAGCCAACTTCTATGTCAATCTCTCTCCCACCTGTAGTTGCTGCTACTTCCACAGCCTCGTCTTCAACCAATACCTCAAACATGGCTTCTCCTCATCGCAAGGTCTATCCTGTGAAGCCTTGGCCAAGTGCGCCGCTGTCTGTATTGTCGACATCTCCTCTATCCATTGAATGCCCTAAGAGCTCTGTGCTTTCAAATTACATGGCTTCATCTCCACTTCAGTCACCCAACTTGTCTAATAACACTGGCGACTCATACCTTCCTCCCCCTGTTTCGGGCTCAAAACTTCAAACGCCTATTTCCCCCAACAGCTTGGGATTTCGGCGTCTATCGAACATGGAGAGTAGCCCTGAGCTAGGTGAACAATTTCGTAAGAAAACTGCGACACCACATCGCTACTCTAAAGTGTTTGATCCTTCTCCATCAAATTCTGACACTGAAGATGCTCGCGGGTCAGCTCTACTGCGCATTCAAAAACGGCGTGAACACGGTCGCAAAAGTTCTTCTTTCAGCCTGCTCACCCCTACTTACAGACCGCTTATTGTGCTTATCTGTGAGAGCAATCCTGTATGGCGGTATTCAATGGAGACTTTGCTCAAGGGACTCAACTGCCGCTTCGTGACTGTTACAGATACCGCTGATGCAATCCGTTATGCGACTGGCGACTTGAAGTTTGATGTGATATTTACAGAGTTCAAGTTTCCCAAAACAAACGGTGCCGATGTAGCCCGCATCATTCACAGCACGTCGAGCTCAAATACAGAAACCCCTGTTGTTTGTGTGACCAGCTATGCGACGGAAGCTTCTAATGCTGGAAGGTCTAACTTTTCCAGCATTGTCACTAAGCCTCCAACTCGACAGAAGATATGTGAAGCATTGGAGAGACACTGTTCTTGGAAGCCAAAGGAGTTGAAATTGCCCTTGAAAAAGGTAGTTGATGAGGCCAACGCAGAGATCGCCTCTGAGGTGCAACCAATTCCTGAAAGCTCTACTGATACTATAAATGAAACTATACAGGAGAAGAGTGGCAAGTCAATCACTGACCCCGTCAAGACTGAAGATGAACCAGCTATTGAACTAAATTCCATGAAGTCGGGCCTCAGCACTGGAAGGATCGATGATAGTACCAATGAAGATCAAACTATGGCAATAGCGTCCAAAAAGACCAGGCTGTCTGCCTGTGAATCTCCACCTGATTCTTCATCACTGCAAGCTGACCCCCCTTGCTCTGATGGCGATGCTCATAATGACAAGGGATCTTCTTCATCTAAAGTTGGCTCACAGCCTTTTTCAATCACTGAGGAGGCTAGCTCATCTTCAACCTCAACCCAGACCAAATCACCGCCATTGCCGAAGCAGAGCAATGCATAACAAATATCCCTCTGGCTCACCTCATTTTGGAACACGCCCCACTAAACATGGAAAGAAGCACTACAAAAAAACATATATATATTGCATTTTCATATTTGCTTGCTTTCACTTTGATTTTTCCTTTTCTTTTTTTTTTTTTCTCTTACATCGTTCTGTTTGTACTTGTTTTGTGTAATGATGTATTGTATCGTCAATATTTTACTTGTTTTTGTTTGCTATATTTGAAGATTTTAAAGGCATTTCATTAGTTCGTAAATTATAGTGGTAATTTATAAGTTGTGACACTGTTCTCATAAGAAAGTGCCATCTCCCTCTGCTCTGCATTTCGCAAACAGGTACCCCAGTACAGCTTTGTCCAGCTCCACTGTGCTGCATTGAGGTTGACAAAGTCTTTTCATGGTTGAGCCAGATTCCACGGCCGTCCTTTGGTGATCAAATTGACCTGGAAAGTTTGATAGTGAGACAGCAGCCATGGACATTAGTAGATCAGGTAAGCCTGGTCTACCATCCCCGTTGTCCGCCGGCATTGTCACTGGAGTGTCAGTTAGATTGGCGAGTGTTCCTGGAAAAGAAGAGGAAACACAAGTTGTTGATGTGCTACTTGGGAAAAAGAGAGGAGATGTCTCTTTGGCGTGTGGAACCACTGTACTTGTAAATCTGACATGCTTGTGTGCAACTGAACTAGACTTGGGTTTGCTCTTTCGGTGCCAGCGTGAAGTTGACTCCTTAGCATTATTGGCTTTGAAGTGTGCAGAATTCAAAGAGATAAACGACTTGAGCTTGCTATTAATCTCATTCTGACGCTTGGATTTCTTGGAGGCACACTTGATAGCAGTAGAGGGAGCTTGTCTCTCATTCTGTCGGGGATAAGCTCTTGCCCCACGCCAGCTTTCAACTGGGCCCATCCCATACTTTTCAAACTCACGCTGAATCTGATATGGAGTCGGAACCACCTTGACGTTATGCGGAATTGACTGAACATTGTTCTCGTAACTCACAGATCCTTGAACTGCAGTCGCTATCCTCTTTGTGATCTGTGCTCGTCTCGCTGCAACTGCAGCCTTCCTTTGTTCCCTCATGGCTGCTCTTTTCATCTTGCTTCTTTCTTTGAGCGTGGCCAGTCTCTTGTGCGCAAAAAGGGCATTGTCCAAAGACGGATAGCGGACGGTCTCAAAAATGTCACCGAATCGGCTGGAATCTGGATCAGAGTAAACCACGGGCATTTGCAGGGACTCCCAGTCTACAGATGCGGTTCGGGAGAATGGGCTCGCTATGATGAAAGGGTCAAGCACAGATACCTTTGTGCGCACAGAGGCGCGTTGCAGCTTGTCTTTCCAGTATATGGAGGATTTCAAGCTCATGGTGCACAGCTCACAGTTTTAAAGCGCAAGCAAATTTGGGTAATGAAGAGCAAAGCCAAAGTGAGAACCGATAAGCATGGTTGAACATGGATATATAGGAGCTGGTATCAACACACTCATGAAGCATGAAGCACAAGAAGTCAGTTGTAACGGACGAAGCATGTTATTAGAGAATCATTAAAATCATCAAATTATTATCACTAGCCCTTTATATAACCAGAAGCAAGTCAAACAATCTAGCATCGACATTTTCTAATCATAGACTAATTCCTCTGACTGCTTGCGGTTGGCGTCGGTGAGAAGCTGGCTTCTATTCTTTTGCTTCTCTTCCTCTAATTTCTTGCCAAGCTTGCCTTTCGTCTGCTTTGATTTGTTGGCGTTCAATCTAGCCTGCACTGATAGTTAGCAAATTTTTTGTGCAACCATTAAAATCAATTACAATACCTCAGCAGCTCGCGCAGCTGCCTCGCGCGGATCCTCAGTTGGCGGAGATGCAGCTGTTTCCTCAGTTGAGCCTAATGATCGGCCCTGACCAGTAAACGGGGCTGCTGCGGCTTTTTTAGGAATTGGGGTCGGTTTGGCGGCAGAAGGCTTTCCACCATTAGCTCGATTATTGCTACTCTGCGTTCCAACGGGGCGGCCTGCCGTTGAAGACGGCTGAGGCTTGGACATGCAAGGACCCATGGTGACAGCGGCCTATGCTAATGCAATTTTGATGGGAGTAGGGTTAAAGGGGTGTGTGGGAGGTAACGAGAAAGTTGGGACATATATGGCAGCAGAAATAACAAAATAATGTTACAATTTATGTACAAAAGAGGGAGGAGCTTTTAAATAGATGTGTCGAAAGGTGCATAACGAGCCACCGTGCGGTTGCTTTTGATCTCAATGAAATTGCGACGCAACATGTCATCGAAGAGAGGCTTCTTAGAAACAAGGCGCTGATTCGAGTTGAATGCGTCTTTGAGGCCGACAAGAGCACTGTCTGGGATCTGGTTCTGTTGGAGGAGAGGCTCCACGATTTGGGCAAACAGGGGCTCGCGGGCGGGTGTGTTGCAGGCACGGAAGAGGGCTACAAAGTCAAAAGCATGAAAGCCCTTGGTTTGAGCGGCAGCGAGCTTGTTCCATCGGTCGATGATAACGCTGTCCTCAACTTCAATGTTTTCTAGAGAGTTGAGGATAATACGGCAGGAAACCACGTCTTCAGGAAGATGGTAGATCTGGAACGCATTGATGATTGTAAAGACAATGTCACGGTCAGCCCAAGGTTGAACGGCTGAAAGAACAGTGTTGAGGAAGATAGGGCTGATATTAACTCGAGCCTTAATGTAGAACTGAATAGATTCTTTTAGTCTTGAAACTGCTTCGACGGAAGGCGTAGGATACTTGTCCATGAAAGCCTTGAGGTAGCTGTTGACAGTAGAGTTAAACATCCACTCGCCCATGCTAGGCGGAATATTGGCAATGTAGGTTTTCCAAACGTTTTCAAGTTTGTCAAAGTCAGGTTCAGAAGAGGTATACCATATTCGCTCCATGAGACGGACCACTGTAGATGGATGGGTGGCAGCCTTATAAGGGGTCTTGCCCTCAATACCTTCATAGAAAAAGTTGAGAGCGGTGGGGATATCGTCACAGTCACCCACAAATCTGTCGTGAATTCTGGCAAGAGAGTATTGCTCGTCAGGATACACTTGAAGCATACGAGAAAACAGCTCCAGGGCATCTGTGATCATGTTGTTCTTGATGAGGGCGCCGATCATCGCCTGCTCAATGTTGGACGACTCTCCCTTCTCCTTTGACGTCTTGTAAGTAGTCTCAATGACCTCAAATGGCGTATCTACCAGAGTCATCAAATCAATGATGGATCCAATGACAACTGGGGACCACATGTACTTTGCGCACTTGGAAGATGGACTGCTCAACTTCTTCCACAAATCGAGACCTTCTTGAGGAATTTCCATAGTGGCAAAAGCAGTAAACAAATGTATCAAGCCCCAAGAACTTGCAGTAACCACACCTGCTTGTAAATCTTCAGCAATAGTGAGAATATAAGACTTGATCTGGGTGGTTTCTCTACTGATATCTCGCTTTTGTGACTTGTACTTGTTGACATCGCGACGCGAAATTCGGACGCTAGTATGAAGAGTTTGAAGCAAACGAGCAATATCACCGGGATAAAAAGGGTTTACTGATCGGAGCTTGGTGTAGATTCGCATGGATTGTTCCAGATCCAAGAGTGCATTAGTTGTTCTAATTTTGTTCATCTGAGAGTGGCTACTCAGTTTGTCATTAAACAGTTGAAGCTGAATTGTTAGAAAAATTAAATCATACTATGCCAGTTCGTACCTCATCCTTATAAGCATTAGACTTGATCCTGCGGTGCTTGTCTTTAGGTTCAGCAGCGTTGAATACAGGTTGGCCGCTCTGAAACTGGCGAGAATTTTGATTTAGGCTTGACACTGAAGTAGCTTGAGGTACAGCTCTCAAGGCCCTCAGTGATACCTGACGCGCAGCAAGTTTCGAAAACAGCATTTTTTTTTGGATATCTCTCTCTCTCTCTCTGACGCAACTGTGTGGTTGGTTGACTGAGAAAAATTCTTAAAAAATCCGCATGTCGCATATACCCTAACCTTTACTTACCAAAGTTATTTAAACGAGCACAATTCATGAGCATAATTTCATGATACGATGGAGGTCGTTTAAGATTGATTCACAAGAGTAAATAATGCATTGAAATAAATAAATAGTTATCAAGAAGTGATCAAGTTTTGGTCATTGGGAACTCGTCGTTAAACCACTGGGTTGACTTGCGTTTCTTGGCCGACTCCGTGGGAGGGAACTTGAGATTAGATGCAGGGCGTTGCCTGAGAGGTGAGCGATCAGGAAATAAGTAGAGCGGAGAGTTTTGATCATAAATAGGGTTGAGAGGAATGACAGCATCTCTGGGCTCAGATGATATTGCCTCTGGAAATGGAACTCCTGGATTCGAGCGAGGGGTTTTCATAGGTGAAGAAAAGATCTCTTCTTCTTCAGCATTGCTAAGGGTTGGAACGCTTGAAGAAAGAGCATTAAGACGGTCATTGAAATTATTGCCAGATTCCAAGCGCGGTTTCTTCTTCATTGGAGTTTCCATGATAACGTCCTCGCCTTCATCTTCTTCGCCTGCTGAGTAAATTTCGCCGTCGATAAGGATTTGTGATGTTGATTTTTTTGGCTGACAAACAGCTCCAGCCTTAAGCTGTCGCTTCCTCCGGATCGGGGTACTTTCCACCTCTACAGTTCGACGGTCTGGTTTGGATGGAGCATTTCGTGTGGGAACTGCTAGTTTCGTACTCGGCAAGCTGTTGGCGTGTTGCGCAGATACGCTAAGGCGAGAAGGCTTTGCAATGTTGCGGATTGCATTACGAAGTTCCTCATCTTCATTTTGGCTAGAAGTAAATGTCATTTCAATCTGCCGTCGATCAACAGGCTTTTTAGTGTTGAGAGCACTGACTCCTCCTCTGAACGATGCTGTCTTTGTTGCTTTAGAAACCTCGGCGAGAGAAGCCAAAGAGTCTGTCCGTTTGACAGGTTCAGAATTGAGGTGAGATACTGAGAAGTGGGCGTTTACAGAGTGACGGCGTTTCCCATGGCCTGTACTGTTGCCGCGGCAAGACTGGACTAAGGTTTTACACAGTTCGGGAAGACGAGAATTGAAAAAGGGAATAATTGCTTCGCGACAAAACTCTTGAGTCTTGTCTGCAGCCGCGGTTGCCTGTGCCGGGGTATCGAAATGAGCATCGGAACGAATATAGTCCGTTTTTTCATCTGACAAGTTGCGAATACAGAGACGATCGAACATAGCAATCGCCATTAAATGGATGCTGGGCTCTTTGGAAGTTGGCTGTTGTGTTTTGGATTGTTTCTTGAGACGGACAAGACCAATACTACGGGTTCGTTTGGGGGCTTGAGGTGATGCTATAATGTCTTTGCCCAGCTTTGTATCGTGTTCGTTTTCTAATGCTAGGATCTCCATCAGGAGAATTATTTGAAGCTGAATTTCGCGTGTTTTCAAGAGCTCAATGCCAGATTTAAAGTCGTGGGATTGAAAGGACAAATCAGGGATGCGATTTTCGAAATCACTAAACCAAGATTTCATGCATTTTTGCTCATCACTGGTGTAGGCAGAAAACTGGTTGGACCGGACAGCTTGCCAAAAGTTGTGAGGGTCATACTTTGAGTCAAGATCCAGAACGTCGAGTATCATGGATTTAAGAATTTTGACAAGCTTGGCTAGGTACACCACTCTAGTGGTCGGGCTCACATCTAATGGAGGATACATTTCTTTACATTTGGCGCGTGCTCGAGAGAGGGTAGACTTGGCGAAGTAAGATACAGGTGTTTGAGCAACATAGAGAGTTTCGTAGTACCTTGTGCAAAGAATGGATGAGACATCGAGAGTCTTTTTCATAGGGCTAAGATAGCTGAGTGTCGCTAATTGAGAGTCTAGATCATTTTGCGGGGGAGGGATAAGACTCTCTAAATCTAGTGAGCCAGGCGGGTTCAAACGAAGAGACGCGCGTTTCTTCCATTTGGGCGTTACTGAGCAATAACCAATTATCGCCTGTCCAGTGCATTCAAAGTTATGTGTAGTCCTAATATCCTGCTCTTCAGGCATAGCTCGAACGTCTTTGGCTCGCACTGCCTTGTCTAGCATAATGAGAGCCCATATGGATCCAGAACAGTGCTCTACTAGACCAAGTCGCGGAGTATTGCCCATCAGAACCTTGACTGCAACAACGACTTCTCGGGATAACGCAAAAACAGAGCTTGGCGCAGTTTCGGGAAGCATAAAAGGCCTTGCTAGTGCAGAAGCGCTCCAGTCGGCATCTTTGGGGAGGAACGAGAGCGGAATGGCAGATTTGTGAACGCGTTTGAGCGGGAGCAACGTACATAAAGGCCCGCCATCCAAAACATTTGGCTATACTGTTATTAGATATTTCACAATACCATGCTAAAAACTCACATAGATTTCGATACTTGGTGATATCATGGGCGTCCGTCAAGTTGGTGTCAGGTGGAAGAAACATCAATTTGGCGCCAACTCGAAATAGTACAAAAGCGCGTTTCGGGTTAGGGACTCGCGTTAACGCGTTTCTTGATCTAACGGCCTGGACTGAGATCTACGCAAGTACCAGTGATTTCAGTCTTGAAATCCAAAAGGGGTATCTAATAAATGACTGCTTTTATAGTGATTATTATGTGAAAAGTTGGCTCAGGATATCTTTACAAATATGCACATTACCATATTACATATTGAAATTGCGAGTGCTGAATCAGCGAGATTACTACTAGAGCGACGTTCAACATGATTTTTTTTTTTTTACTGCAGAGAAAAAAAAACTCTTCTTCTTTCTTGTAACTCAGTGACCGACCTAGGACCATTTCCTTTGAGCCTTTCTAGCATCTCGAGCGCACCTATTAATACACCGACGAGCTATTGGTAGACCAGTTTATTGTCATCTTCAAAGCACCATTTATTATTTCCAGCTCACCAAAAAAAACCAATATCTAATTAAAATTTTCTCTTTCTTGTCTTTGACCAAATAGTTGATCTCCAATGTCAGGACCAGTATCGTACGCTTCTGCCGCCAGCTCTGCTGCCAAGGACCCTAAAGACCTTGAGACCGTTTTTTCTGATGTCACTGTCACTGAGGCTGCACCCGTCGAAGCTACCACCGAAACCAAGACGGAGTCTGAGGACAGCACGCCGATAAAGGACAAGGCCAGCCTGACCCCCGCTCCTCTGCCAAAAGTGAATGCATGGAACGTTGGGTCTACTCCTGCGTCCTCTTCGACGTCTGTTGAGTCTAGCCCCAGCCATGGCCACTCTGACCTTGCTGGTGAGGCCCCATTAGATCCCCAGCACTGGCCCAAGCCCGACGAGGGATCCAGCCCTAGTGAGAAGAAGGAGGTCTCTGCTGCCAAAGCGCGCCCCGGCAAGTGGGTACCGTTGAACTATACCCCTGTGACGGGCAAGCCCCGAAGCAAGCCTGCTCGCAAGCCGAGCAGCGGCCCTGCGCCCAGCGGAGCTCCCAAGGGCCGATCCAAGAACTTTGCACCCAAGACTGGAACCAAAAAGACTGAAAAGGCCGAGGTCAAGGGAGAAAAGCCCAAGAGCGGACGCACGGCCAGTGTGTCGTCAGGATCTGGCAAGGAAGTCAAGAAGGTTGACGGTGCCAGCCCGAGCACTGGAAGCAAGACTAAGAAGGAGGGCGAGCCCAATTTGCATCACGGTAGCCACCACGCTCACCATCACCACTCTCATCACCATAACATTAACCGCAACGCTAGCTTCAACCAGCAGTTCATTCCATTCAACGCCCGCAGAACGTCCGGCTACACCACCAACCGATTCTACGTCCCTGAATACAATCAATTCGGACAAGGATTTGGCGCCGGCCAATACGAGGCCACTGTCAACACTGTTGTGTACCAGCTTGAGTACTACTTTAGCGTTGAGAACCTGTGCAAGGACCTGTTTTTGCGCCGCCAGATGAACAGTGCAGGCTGGATTCCCCTGACGATTCTGGCCGACTTTAACCGCCTGAAGGTGCTTACCGGCGGGGACTATAACTTGTTCTTGGAGGCCACCAAGTGGGCGCCCTCTGTGGAGGTTGCCGGCGACAAGATTCGAACGCGAGCTAACTGGGAGCTGTGGGTTTTGCCTGTTGCTGAGCGATTGGTAGGTGGTAAGGACGAGGAGGTGCCCAGCGTTGCGCCTGTTGCTGTCTCGGTGCCAGTGTCTGTTCCTACCATTGCCCCTGCACGCAAGCTGGTGTTCAACCCGGCGCAGGCCATGCCGTTTGTGCCCAAGATGAACGCTGCTCCTGCGACTGCCAGTACTTAGGAAGCTCACCAGAAAGCACGGCCTTTAGAAGATGAGAAAAGCCAAGGAAAAAAACCGAAAAATCAAAAAAGAATAAAAATAAACGGACAAAAAAATCCAAACACCAAAGCCAAAAGCAAAAAAAATAAAGAATAAAAAAAAAATCACAAACATCCCTCTCACCCCACACACCCATACGCCAACGATTAATCAATCCGCAAACATCATCAACTTCAAGCATGAAAAGAAATAACCAAAAACCCAAATACCAACGAATAAAATTACAAAAAAAAAAAAAAAAAAAAATTGAATCAACCAACGCCTTTTTATTTTCAGTCTTTGTATCTTTTTTTTTTATTATTATTTTTATTATTTGCAGAGTCATTTTTTTATACATGTATATATTTACGTAAAAAGTTTTAACATAGAAAAAACAGAAAAAAAAAAAATCATTGAAAAAAAAAAATGAGACTCAATAAGAAGAGGAAGAAATCTCGGGTAGGTGAAAGTGAAGGCTGGTAAGATATTGTAGATCAAGCATTTGGGTTTATACAGGAGCATGTAGAGACCAATAATTCAAGTCTTTGAGATAAAGAACATGCCTTTACTAAAAGATTTTGACATATTGCTCAGGCCATCAGATTAACTGATATTTAGAGAGGAGATTAAGAGATAGATAGATCTGCTACAAAAGAGCCCTTTATGTTGGCCTCCAAATCTGCGGTGCCTGAAGATTACTTATGTAGATGTGTCGATGCTTAGTTTTGATGATTGTGGCCGTATTCAACCAACATCTCACATATAGACCAATCATTTTGACTTTTGTGCTCTTAGCCAGCAGCACCTGTGTATTTGCGTGTACAAGTGTGTTTCTAGTTTTATGAACCCCCACCCCGTGCGGTTTGCACACAATTAACCTCAGTTCCAAATTAAACTCCGGCGGTATAGGGCGAGGCGACTGAGATCTGAGACGTTTTCATGCTTGATTCGCCATGGCTGATAAAATGAAAGAAGAAAAAAAAAAAAAAAAAGAAAAGGGGAGTAAGAATAAGGAGTAAGGTATGATTTCAGCTTGAGCCATGGATGCCGTTTGTCAATGGGCTAAGATGTAAGATGGCAAGAAGCTCAATGAGGCTGTTACTGGACGACAGCTGCACTTGGCTAGAGTAGCACCAGTAGTACAAATTCCACCCTTATCTTTCAAGATTAATTGAGTTAAAATTTAAAGAAAGAAGGAACAAACCCGGCCTAACGAAGATTGAATTGGCAAAACTGGGCTTTGTGATTAGTTCGGCCTACTTGGAAAAAGACAAAAAAAGGCGAAAAAAAAAAAAAGATGGAGGTATGAAGAGGATTGCTAAGTTTGGATGGCCGTGGTACCTGTCTTATCACCAGCCATGTTATAAGCTTTTGGAAACCCTGGCAAGACCAAGCGAACTCAAACCTCCTGAAGCGTTGATTTCAATAATAACATTGGATCAAAGCCAACCCTTGGTAAATCTTTGAAAAGCCATTATGCAACACGAGAAATAAAAAACGTACAGGGATTTCAGTTCAAGGATTGAGGCGTTGACAAGCTTGGACTGAAACGTTTCAAACTTGTAAAACTTGTAAAACTTGTAAAACTTGTAAAACTTGTAAAACTTGTAAGTCCAGACTATAGATTTCTTTAGTAGCATGAGCCCAGTGGTAATCTTTGAAGTCAGTGACATGAGGCTCAATGTTTAACCATTAAACCAAAAGAGTTGAAACAATATAACCAATCAATTTTTTTATAAATAACAGTCAAATACTGGACAGTAGTGTAGGTTCAGTAATGCTTAAGCGGAGCGGCTGCATGTAAAAAAGTAGAATTATATATATATATATATAGCAGGCTATATAGCATTGATTTGCACCCATTTATGAACTGAAAGGTTATGGATATATGTTGGAAGCATGTTCAATTGATCATAATAAATGGGCATGGGCCCTTTCTTGCGTTACAAACCCCAGGCGCTACTGTAAACTAACTCTACTTGTAATACCTTTTCCAAGTCCTCAACTCAGCCTTGCTATTAAATGCTGAACAACCCAGAATCATATCTACACACACACGAGATTGCTCGAAACAATGGCACTTTGCGGATCAGGCTATTTTTTTTTTTTTTTTTTTCAACAACCCTGTGGGGACATGAATATAGCTTCAAAAAACATGCATGCATTGGACCAGGGTGGGCGTCTAAGCTTGTTTGTATATATACTATACTTCTTTCCTATTCCTGGTTTTCTCGGTTCTGCAGCTGGATCATGCCATTAATGTTCTTTCAAAGACCTTGTTTTTTTTCACATTTACGTATATCAATTGATGATGTTGTTGATGCTTTTTTTAAACTTTTCCAATTAATATCTATATACATACTGTCTCAACTTTTGCAAGCCTGGCTCGACCAAAACTAGGCTAATAATTCCTTTCACAAAGCTTGTAATCGGACAGAAAAAGGCTCTTGAAAAAATATCATTCATATTATCTTATTTTTTTTTTTTAATTTTATTTTTTTCATAAAAGTCTATCAAAATGTGTCCGGTCTGATTCAGGGTCTGTATTTGTGGTGCTTTGATCCTTGTACCTTTGTTTGCCTACATAGCTCCATCCAATCCATTGATCCTTCCATTCTTCATCTCATCTCAGCTCATCTCAGCTCATCTCATCTCATCTCATCTCATCTCATCTTATCTCAGCTCAGCTCAGCTCAGCAGACACAGGGCAAGTCCCATGCTGCACTCATTCTTTTTTTTTTTTTTTTTTTTAAATCATTGTTTGTGCTCGCTAGCAGGGCTCAGAAAAACTCGCGCCAGCTGGACCATGTCTCACTGTCCACATACAAAAACTTCATTGAATGCAGCATGGAATGCTGCAGCAACGACGAATCAACCCGGAACAAGTACATGATAATCCCCCAGGACAGGGTTGCAAACACCGTCCACGCCGTGTTTGAAATCAGCGTGGCCTGCGGGCTGCCCCGGCGCAACAGCAGCGCCTGGTCGATCGGCGCCCCGATTTGGAACTTGGTCTCACTGCCGCCGCTGCCGCCGGTGGCACCGGGAAGAGAGGAGAGCGGCACGGTGGCCGAGAGGATTTGGTCAAGAGCCATCTTGCAGAGAGCAAGCACGACGCGCGAAAAGACGTAGAGCACCATTTGCTGGTTGATGGAGTTGAGGCCGGCGGACGGCGAGGCGCGGCCAAACACAATGTAGCCGGCAACAAGGCCGGCCACAAAAGCGTCTGCGCCATGGGCGTGTGTCTGAATATCATGTTTGGCCGTTGTCATTTTATAATGTCCACCACCAGCCCGGCCGCCGCCCCGGCCGCCCAAAGCGCCGGCCCTCGCCAGCTTGATCAGGTACAAGACCGACTTGTAAATAAACACAAACGTTCCCAGCGCAGTGGCATGCTGGCGGGTTGCTTTCACAATGCCTGCCCAGCGCGACTTGATACTGCCGGATCTGAACAAGAACGACATGACGAGGGCGTGGGAGAACCGCAGCTTGGCGCCGTAGACGATGCCGTTGCGGGTGCCTTTGAGGATGGCAAGGAGTTCATGGTACTTGGGGTCTGTAAAAAGCTGGTTTAGAATGTCCATTTTTTTTTATCTTGTCAAGCTTGGGTGTGTGTGTGTGTGGGTGGGTGGGGATGGATATACGGATATATGGAGAGATTGATTCAGAAAAGTCGGGAGCAAACAGCAGCAGCAGTAGTGGGAGAGATGGTAGTATTTCAGACTTTGGTTGTATACTTTTAGATCATTGATCCAAGAAATCGCAATACTTTGAAAGAAACCAAAACGTGGATGAGGAATGAAAAAGATCAAGAAGAAGAGAAAGAAGAAAGAGAAAAGAGAAAGTGAAGGGAATTAGCACAAGATGCCTAAATCCCAAGTACGATATCGCCTAACAATCAATCGCCCTACTATATATATTACAGTTCAACACAAACCCTCCTCCTCCTCTTTCTTTCCCCCATGAAACAAAAAAAAAAGAAGCCAAGGCTCATTTTACTTTCAAACCTGATAGGCTTCGGCCGTACCCAGTTTATAGCATATAAGACATTTTTGAACCTGGGCCAGCAGAGCAGGCAGTGAAAAATTTTGGCGCAAGGCTATCGGCCCCCAACCGACAACTTTGACCTCGGCTTTTAATGTATACCCTAACCCTGTTTTCATGAAGCTGTATATATATATATATATGGGCGATTTAAGAAATGTGTCCATAACAATAATGGCTTGGGAGTTTGGCCCTCTCCCGGGCCACTTTCGGTTGATGGTCAAAAACACACAAGGGCGGAGTGGTTTGAACTGAGAGTTGGAGAGTTAATGAAGGGGAGGAGAGGAGAGATAGTAGAAGAAGGCGTTGATGGGTTTGCAGTCAAAGAAAAAAGTCAATAATAGCCCATTGATTTTTTTTTTTCTTGGTTTACTCACCTAGATTGAAAATTATATATATTGCAATGCTGAAAGAGGTTTTCTTGTGTGTGTGCACACAAGTATAGAACCGAGTCTAGTCAAGTCGACCCGAGTCGACAAACTTTGTTCCGAGTATACCTATTTCCAACCGTCGCTTAGAGTTGCACCAACTACATTTATTATGTAATCAGTCTTGTCTTACGTTATCAAAGTTATTCGTTTCTTCACATGCTTTTTTTCCTTATATGAAAAGCGAAATTTATACGGAATAAAAAAGTTTGTCCCTGTAATACTTTTGCATTATATATATTGTTAAATTCTCCGATATATATATCCATGGCTTTTTGGGCTATAAGTTTTTTTTATGAATGACATGAATATATAATAATTCCTTGGTTTTATTAGAACCAAATATCTATATAAAAAAACTAAATTGATCTTGAGCCATTGCAATTGATTTGTATATACACAAAAAAGACCTTGCAAAGTGTGTCCAGTGTGTCCAGTGTGTCCAGTCGTTTCTGTAGTGTCATATCATCATGATTCATATAAATTTATATATAACATGATGGCTGTTGTTTACTTTTTTTTACTTTTTTTAAATTTTATAATCAATCAGTTGGTCCGAATAAAGTAATGCCCTTGCCCTGGACACTAAAATATTATTTTTTTTTGCTCTTTATAAAAAATTTTCTTTTCTTTTTTTTTTTCTTGTCGTGAAATGATCAATGTTGTACTACTAAGGGTTAGGGTATATAATGATTACTAAGCTTATCAAATATAATTTTTCAATCCCCTTTTGCTGCTGCTGCTGCTATATAAATAGCCCTAGCCCTGACTATTAGACCCTTGGTACCAAAGATTTTTTTTAATATTGTTGTTGTTACACTGATCAAAGCGCAATTTGATCATGGAAGAAGAAAAAAAAAAAAAAAAAAAAAAAAAAAAAAAAAAAAAAAAAAATCTTTTTTTTTTTTTTTTTTTTTTTTTTTTTTTTTTTTTTTTTTTTTTTTTTTTTTTTTTTTTTTTTTTTTTTTTTTTTCAATCTCTTCTTTTCACTACTTCTCTTGATCAAATATCTTTGCCTGAAGATATATATATATACACCCTCTCCATCCTCCATCTTCTCCTCCCAAAACCAAAGGCAAGCCCAACATTTTAACCCACTTTCTCTTTTTCTTCTACCCTTTGCCTCTCAAATCAATCCACAAACCACAATGATCTCGATCGCTACGTACACATGGATCCCGCTCTCCTCCAGCGTAGAGGCACTTATTGTCCGCATGGCCCTCACCCTCGCCTTCCTCTGCCTTGCGCCTGTCGTCAGTATCATCATTCTCGATCTGGCATTGTACCTTGTCAGAATACTCATGGTCAACTCGACAGAGACCTACGTCGCAATCAAGCGCAGACTCAGCACGCCTACCATCGCACAACTACAGCAGCAACACCATAATAAAATGGAACGACGGCCCCACAGCGAGGGTGCCACCTTCTTGCTTCATGATGACGAAGAGGACGACTCAGATGACCCTGAGGACGACCTGGAGGACCCAGAGGACCCTCTCACCCCGGCGTATGAAGACCACGACTCTGATAACCTGGACGAAGACGACCACTACCTAATCACACCCAGCTCCCTCAAGCACCGCAAGCTGCGGCCCAAGATCGCCAGCACCTTGACGACGCGCACTACGCAAGTCTCAATGGTCACCAAAAAGAGCCCCAGCAGCTCGCATCTTGCTTTGAGGCGCAGCCGGGCGTCGTCTTCGTCAACGTCTTTGACCAAAATGATGAGCGGCCATCACCACAGCAGCAGCGGGACCAAGACCAGCAGCGGGGTGGACTTGAACATAAGGGCGGTGAGTACGTGTTTGGACGCGCGAACGGCTGGGATCACTGGCCCTGTTGGCGGGGTTACGAAAACGACGGGCGCAAGGTTGTTCTTGGGCTCGAATCCGCCTATTAATCTGCTGGTTTCTTGATTTGGGTGCATTTTTACTTTTGGGGGTTTTTTTTTATTATTTTATTTTTATTCTTTTTTTATTTATTTTTTTATTTATTTTCATATTGGGTGGCTGATTGTGAGTCGGAATATAAACTGCATTTTTTTTTTTTTTTTTGGATCTTTCAATTGAAATGCATATATATATATATATGTCTGGCTTTGACTCAAGCCCACGTTAACACCACGGGCACTATTATTAGCTACCTATATAGCAAAAAGGAGCTTGGCAGCATGGTTGCAGGACTTAGCAAGGATATATAAGAGCGCGGTTTGTTTTTTTTTGATTCTTTTTTTTTTTTGATATCAAAAGAATCCAAAAAGGAAGATGGACGAGTTGAGTTGGTCAAAAAGCATATGGAAAAGTGACAGGGATACCACGGCCGGCGTGTGTGTGCGTGCTCTTTTGGAGGTGGCATGTTCGCTTACATGTCGTGTTCAGGGCACGCAGGACACGACCTTGAAAGAGGTTTAGTTTGTTGGTAGCAGTATATATACATACGACTATAACTATAGAAAAAGGAGGCTAGTCGAATGATAAACAGAAGCAATTAATTGGTGATAAATAAAAACAATAGAACGGTAACAAGATAATAAGAAGGTAACTTTGTCAAGGCTCAAGACGGATTGGAAGGTGGAAGGTGGAAGGTTTTAAAAACAAACCCCTCCAAGGCCGAAAGAATTGAAAAATGGACCTAATTGAGATTATGAAAGTCAAGGAGGGGAGAGGTATATATAGAAGGAGAACCGAACTAAACAATTGGCAAAAACTAGTATTTAAAAGTTATTGGTAGGAATGCTTTGAATGGACACTTGAGCTTATCTTGAAATATATATTGTAGACTTGTAATATATATGCTAAAGATGAATGAATTTTGTAAAATAAAGAGCCATGGTTTGTTTGTTTTTTTTCAGAAATATTTCAAGTTGGTTTGAACCATTGAACCAGGCGATACTTGGGCTTAAGCTCGGGTGGACATTTTGAGAATCACAAACACATTTTCATCTTCAAAGCTTGTACCTACACACATACAGGCAACTTTACAATTTTATTGCTGCCCTATGTATTTTATCTACTTGATATCTTGGTAAGAAATGGCGCGATATAAATGAGGAATACCGATCCTCGGGCCCATTGCAAATAAAATAAAAAAAATGCCTTAATCATCGGAGATCGCTTATATAACCGCAGGGATCGCCCCAGCTCCAATATTAAAAAAATAAAAAAATAAAAAATAAAATAAAATAATTAAAAAAAAAAAATAATGATTAATGGGCAAGTCGGCCCAAGCCATTTGGGAATGGACACAGACTGAACTTGGCCTAGTTATAAAAGACTATGTATATATTACCAAGTATAATATTGATATCAGCAAACCGGTCAGTACCACTTGAATTATCTTTAGAATATATAAAAATCAGCAATTAAGCTAGCAATAAACTAC